>OY856186.1:387113165-387288861 GCA_963693315.1 Diogma glabrata
TTCGAAACCGTTTTGGGGTGACACCCGAACGTAAAAAACTTAAACAAACCATCACATGTTTTCAACGATAAATTACTTAGAAACCATTTTAACCAGGTTATCCATATAATTTTAATTTATAAATTGTGATAACTTATAAATGTGTCCTATAAATGTGTTATTGGTTCAAAAAGAATCTATTCTACTTTTTAAAATTTTTGAGTTATTACGTGAAATAAAATTTTAACAATATTAATCGAATCAACATGTTGAGCATTGAATCCCATCACCACAATTACTCAATACCTTTGAATATTCCTATAGATGCCATATTGACCGTTTTTTACGATATATTATTTAGTATGCAAGCATGATTATTTAATGACCAGGTCTGAAAACACATATGCTGAATAATGTATAGGAAAAGTGGTTTACGTCGATAATGTGGCACCCTATGCAATTACTGCAGTTTTGCAAATTTTTGTAGGTTGATACATACTCATACTGTTTGTTTTCAGTTTTATATATTTATATATTTGAAATAAATGAAAGTTTATCATTTAAAATTACATTTTGTTGGATTTAAATCCCTTGGAAATTTCAAACTCATCCAGTGATTCTTTTAAAGATCCTTGGCTACATAAATGTAAAGCCTTCAATTTTTTTTAAAAGTGGTGCAGCTATTGTTATTAACTATGTAAATGGTTTGCAAAAATAAACTTTAAATTTTGTTTATTTTTCTTCTTAGGAAGGTATTCCTTAAATCAGTCTTTAAAACATTTTCCGGTTTTTCCGAAGTAAAATATTTCACAAAAATCACATTTGATTTTGTAAATTATTGAGCATGATTCTAATTGGATATTTAATTTTGGATTCAATTCTTTATATAAAATATCTTTTAGGATTTCATACTCATATTTTTTTAAATAGTTCCTTATAATATTAGGCTATGATTTGTATATTCCATTTTATCAAATATTATTTAATATAAGTTGTTACAAGGAAATTTAAATAAATTAATTTTCTTGGCGGTGTATTTAGTCGTTAACACAGTGTACTTATTATGAACTATGTACCTATTATGTACCCTACAAATATATTTAGAATTAATGCTTTGCTGATACCTATACTATAATTAAAAATATTTTTTTAGATTTCGTTTAGCAAATATCCCTAAAAATAAATATGCCACGAGGAGTTCATCTCCTTTAAGGAGAAAGGAAAAATTTAAAAGAAAAGGTTGGTTCCAGCAGAGAAAGACCAAATCTATAAATCTGTTACAAAACCCGATGATATCCAAGGTTCATCAAAAGAAACTGATTATCACGTTGATGCAACGAATGTTTCAGAGAATATTGGCTCATCTTCGGAAAGTAACAGCAACAATACAGAATTAATAATGATAACCTATGATGACGAATTAGAAAGGAATAATGAAAATGACAGTAATAATGCCGCTAATGCTTCTACTATCGAAGACAGTATTTGCATAGGTGAATCACTTCAGGACTTAAGAGATGTATCACATTGGAATATACTCGTCTCTGGTAATGTTCGCATTGAAATCATAAAAAAAGAAAGTGAACATTTTCAAAATAGAGAAGGGTCGTTTGTTACTGTATCTAGACACGGGTTAGACATAAAAGGTGATGTTCGCCATCTTTCTAAAGAATGGTTTTATAAAATGATGAATAATGGTGAAAAAATTCTACGGCCATGGATTGTTTATTCTCCTGTAAATAATAACTTGCGTCCTGTATTGCTTCTGTTGTCGTGTATTTGCTGTCACCAATAATAATAATACAAAATCAACATTTACTACTGGATATCAGAAGCGGTGGAAACTAAATCCTAAAGTGGCCGAGCATGAAACTTCAAATGAACATCTGGAGAATTTTGAAAAGTGGAAAACTTTGGAAATGAGGTTAAAAATTCATAAAACGAAACGAGACGCAGCCTTGCAATTAATATATAATAAAAAACAGAAGTGGAAACATCTTTTATCAAGATTATTGGATATAACTTTGTTTTTATCTAAACAAAACCCAGCATTTCGTGGACATGATGAAGGACAAAGTTCTTCAAATAAAGGCAATTTCTTAGAACTAACCAAACTATTGTCAAAGTATGATGTAGTGTTAAAAGAACACATTTTGAATTTAGAGCATGGTAAATCACCAAAAGTATCATATTTGTCACCAGATAAACAAAATGAGTTCATAAATGTTTTAGCGATCCACGTAAAGTTTAAGCTTGTCAACGAAATTAAATCGGTTAAATATTTTGGAATTATGTTTGATAGCACACCTGACATTTCACATATTGATCAAATGTCAGAAGTGATTCGTTATGTGAAAATTGATGATAGTAAAGTGGAAATCAAGGAAGTATTCCTTGGATTTTTTCCTTTACGTGGAAAAAAGCCGCTGATTTAAGCGATGAAATTCTTACACTGAAAAAAAAATTGAAGTAATGATAACCTCATCTCGAAGATGGCAGTTTATTATTCATGCAAAGAAAAGATATTTACAAACAATTTCACCGTGATTGGGACAACTACTCAGTACTCAGTAACATTTTCCTGATAACAGAATGAGGTGTAATTAAAATATAAAGTGCTATCCAATATAACAGTAGTTGAATAAAGTTAATAACTATTTCCATGAAAACATATTTCTTTGGTCTTATATCATGAATTTTTCATTTTAAAATTTAAGTATTTGAGATTAATTGAACTATATTTTATTTTCACATAAATATTTCATGTGATTGTCTCAACTGCATCGGCTTATCATTGTACGGTTGTTGAATCAATCTCGTATTTCGAGAGCCCGCAAAGCACGGGCTTGAATATTGATCAATTAGCTACAAAAATAGAGTCAATTCATAACGAAGTCTCATTGTAGAAGAGGCAATAGATCTTGCTGCGAAAAAATCGGAGGACTATGACATTCCAATGGAAAGCCGAATTCGTCATAAAAACGCAAAAAACGAACGGGTGGTGAGCTTGCACCTGATGTTGGACTGACACTGAGAGCTCAACTTAAAAAGGACATGTTGGAATGTCTTGACCGATTCAGTGTTGAACTCCGAACTAGACTGAAGTCAGTTCAAGATTTAGCTTCATTGTTCGAGGTTGTGCAGACAAACACCCAGCTTTTGGCGAACAGTGAAGAGTTAAAATTATCGGTATCAAAATTTACTGGTTTTTATGATGCGGTATTGGCAACAGAACTCCTCATAGAGATACAAAGGGTGAGGAGGCATTTAAAAGCGGCCAATGTTACCGTTTCTAACTGAGTGTACCTAGACTTTTTGAAATTCATCGTAGAATGGGATTTTTTAGAATTTCTTCCGAATCTTAGGTGGGCTATACACATGAGCTAAACTATGCGAAATATGCGAACTATGTTTTTAAAAAAGTAATGTTTTAATGCGAATAAAGCTTTTTAAAAAAAATGTAATGTTTCCGTTTTTCGTTTCTTTTTTAAATGTTTTGTTTCCGTAATGTTTTTTTCTATAATTACGTTATACATTATTTTTTAAAAACATAGTTCGCATATTTCGCATAGTTTAGCTCAGGTGTATAGCGGGCCTTACGGTCGCACTAAAGTTATTTATGACTATTTGCGTATTAGTGGCTTCGTGTGAGAGGAGTTTCAGCAAATAAAAATTAGTTAAAAATTACTTGCGGGCTTATAATAATAATGCTCATTTGTATTAATTAAAAAAAATTATAAATTACGTTTATCGGCTTTTTATTATTATTGACAGTTTTTATTTTTGGGGTGACACCACAATATCCGCCCCGGGTGCCACCCATGCTAGCTACGCCACTGCTCAGAAGATACTAAAATATTTATATACTTGATGATAAGCTTCTCAAGAAAAAACAAATAAAATAAAACAATTTTTTAATCGACCGTAAACTAGGTGTTGGGTTGGTAATCCGAACTTGAGTATTTGCAATCCTACAGTTGTACAACCTGAACCTCGAGGATTATAATACATCATCCTAAACATCTAGGCTTATTGTCAAATGCGACAGATTGTCAAATCGATCTTTGATCGAAGGTCTGCAAGGTCGCAGAAGCGAGTCAAATAAAATGAATATAGAAACCAAGAATTATATAACTAATATAGAAAATTATATAATTAATATAGAAAACAAGAATTATATAAAATCCCCGCGGCGACAAAACGTCCGGAACAAAAAACCATGCAAAAAATTGAAAAATAATATTTTATTTAGTTTCAAAATATGATAAAGCATGCTTAAGCCCAATCTACTCCGCCTATCACTTTCACCGCCACACGACCCGATTTATATGCTTTTAATTCTATTTGGTTTTAAACTGTTTTTTTAATTGAGACTTTCACATGCATATACATCTACTCAAAAATTTAATTATTAATAACTTTTTGTAACACGTTTAAAGAATATTGGCAATTTTTTGATTCATTTTTTGCCACTTCTGAAATTTTCAATTTCCTTATCCAACATGATGAATAGGGTTGTATAATTATTCGTTTCTATATTAATTTTATTTGACTCGCTTCTGCGATCTTGCAGACCTTCGATCAAATGTAGCCCCCAGCCGGGGGGCGGGCTATCTTCTTTAAAACCAAATAGAATTAAAAGCATATAAATCGGGGCGTTTGGCGGTGAAAGTGGGATTCTTGTTCTTGGGATTTTGTCGCCGGGCCTTATGTCCTCAGGGAATTTTGTCGCCGGGCCTTATATCTTCAGGAGATTTTGTCGCCGGGAGTTTTGTAGGCGGGCGTTTTTTCGCTGGGAATTTTGCGCCGCGCCTTATGTTGGTAACCCAAAATAAGAGGTTAGGCCAAGGGAGTAAACAGTATAACTCCAATAAAGAACATATGCAGTGTTACAAATGTGGAAGTAAAACCAAAGTCAGGACCAAAATCATCTCGCTCAAGATTCATCTGGAGATTTAGATGAAAATGAGGCCTGGATTTTATGCTTTTCAGCAAAAGAGATTTGTTTAGAGGACTGGTATTCGGACTTAGGAGCGACGCAAAATATTTCGCCCGTAAAGAAAAATTTTGTTAATCTTCAACAAATTGCAGTGGCAGACAACAATAAAATAGTTGCAATTGGAATTGGTGAGGTGCAACTTAATGTAAAAGTTTCTAATAAAACTAAAAATTTAACAGTAAAATATGTGCTGTATGTACCGCAATTAGCTGCCAATTTGATTTCCATTAGCAAACTGAGCGAATTAGTTTAAAAATGACAGTTGTACAATAAGCACCAAGTCAGGCAAGATTTTGGGTACGGCAAGAAAGTCATGAATTAGTAGATGGGTATAGTTACAAAATCCATAAATGAAAAATGCCAAATATGTCTAGAAGGTAAACAGTCAAGAAAACCTTTCAAAAATTCAACGAGTATCACTAGTCGTGATAACTCGTCATCAAAAAGTTTTTGGATGCGAAGTAATGGTGGGTGTTCCAAAGCAAAAACGCGAAAAATGGGACAAACATTCAATTAAGTATATATTTTTGGGATATTATCCAAAAAGTAAAAATTACAAGTTGTTTAACCCTCAAACAAACCAAATAGTCAAAAGCAGAGAATGCGAATTTTTCGAAAATAAGATGCATTTTAAAAGAAATAAAACTAAGAAAATTGAGTAGCTGCTGAAGAAAATAGTCCTTAAATAAGCTCAGATTTGAAACCCTGGTTTAATACGGACTATGAACCAGAGCAAAATAGTAGAAGTTAATATTCCAGAGAATCCAGTCGTAATGCCGACTAATGAAAGCTCAAGTTCTTGTAGCACTAGTAGCAGTGCTGAATCAGAGAATATTACTCAGGAAAATGCAACGAGTAGATCGAAAAGAAACACCAAACTGCCAGCTAAGTTTAATGACTATGTTATGTTTGTGAGAGTGAAATTGAAGAGCAAGAGCCTTTGCCTTAGCAAAGTGCCGTTGAAGGACCTTTTAGTAATCAGTGGAAACAAGCAATGAACTCTGAAATGGTGTCATTAGAGAAAAACAAAACTTGGAATTTAGTCTATCTACCAGAAGGCAAAAATGCAATCAGTCTAAAATGGGTCTTTAAGATTAAAAGAAATGAAAAAGGTGAAATTTCAAAGTTTAAGGCAAAACTGGTGGCAAGTGGGCTCATGCAGAAATATGGATCAGATTTTCAAGACACCTTTTCACCTGTTGTGAGATATTCAACAGTTAGATTTTTATTGGGCATAGCGCTACGAAATGGCTTGCAGATTTTCCATTTCGACGTTTAAACAGCATTTTTGAATGGGGACTTGCAGGAGGACATTTACGTTCAACAGCCGGCCCCGTATAAATACATGAATCATTAAAACAAGGTTTTGAAATTGAACAAAGCTTTGTATGGCTTGAAACAAAGCTCGAAGAATTGGAACGAGAAACTGACTAAACTCATATTGGATTTGGGCTTTAAACAATGTTCAACTGATTTGTGCGTATTCGTTTTTAGAAAAGAAGAGAATCTAATGTACATCGCAGTATATGTAGATGATTTAATAGTTTTGGCAAGTTCAATTAAAGTGAAGGATTAATTCTTAAATTTTCTAAAAGAACACATCGTAGTTAAAGATTTTGGAGAGTTGAAGTACTTTCTCAACATTCAAATAAACCATAACAACAAAGAAGAAGACTTATACCTTCGGCAAAAAATGTACATAAATCAGATTATTCAAAAATTCCACATGTAAAATTGTAATCCTTCGAATACTCGAATACTCCGTTGGATGCAAGTCAGAAATTATCAAGCTTTGTTGAAAATTCGGATTTGAATGAAACTCGAAGAGAAGCCAGTTTTCCGTATAAGGAATGTGTTGGAACCATTTTGTATGTCAAACAACGAGACCGAGATGTAGAATTTTAATTCTTGCTTTCTTCTCTTTTTTCCTTAATTTGTTAGATTTATTCGAAAACTAAATAAAACAAGATTTATTATATTATATTTTTTTGCCTGATGATGGTTCATGATTAGAACCGAAAACGTTTGCAAATATATAAAATTTAAACATTATTTAAATATCTATTTTAATTTGTTTTGGACTACAACGATGGAAAACAACTTTTATATTATTTGTCCAATGGAACTATATTACTTGTGAAAAAACCTACAAAAATTTATTGTAATAATTCAGCTGCTATTGAACTATCAAAAAATCCAGTGTATAGTTTCAATACTAAACATACTTATTGATATAAATTATCACTACATACGCGAAGTTATAAAAAATAAAGAAATTGTGTTAGAAAAAATTAACACGAAAGAAAACTTAGCGGACATCATGACTAAACCGCTGTTTGGTCCTTTACATAAAAAATTTACCAGTGGAATGGGTTTACACGACAAAGATTATTAAAAATCCAAGATTCAAGAAAGAAGATTTCAAAATTACAAGTATTTGAAGAAAAAATTTTATTATTTTCGATTGTTTATTTTTTAAATAAAAATTAACCATAGGCGTGTTATATTTACCAAATTACACTAACAATTACATGTATCCAATTCCAAAATGTCAAAACTGACAAAAGGCGTGTTTTATTTGCCAAATTACACTAACAATTACATGAATCCAATTCCAAAATGTCGAAACTCACAAATTGTTGGTTTTATTTTTTTTTTTTTTTTTTAATAAGAAGTGTTGTGTAGTAGGAATTACAAAATGTGTCACAACAACACATAGATACCTTTTAAGACGTAGGTCCCACAACAACATGCGTCTTGAGGTATAGGTCGACGCTTTTTTTAAATCTTTGTGGATTGAAAGCACTAGAGACTATTGATTCGGGCAAAGCATTCCATGTGTACGATGCACGCACAAAGAAATCTCTTTGCATTCTATTACTATGACAGTGAGTAATCTCGACAGTTCGACCGCCCGCACACACCGATTGACGAGTAAGACGGGGAAAAACATATGTCTGAGGCATTATGGACCTGATTTCATCCGAGCACTGCTGGTGACGATATTTATAAAAAACAACGAGATCAGCAACAGTGCGACGATGTTGCAGGGAATCAAGACCTAATGTTAAATCTCGATCACCAACAATTCGTATAGCTCGCTTTTGAACAGATTCCAAAAGAGCCAGGATATTAACAGATGCAGCGCCCCAAACTTGACAACAATACTCCATACAGGGACGAATATAGGACTTATAAATGTGGAGTAATTGATGCGAAGTAAAATATTTTTTACATCTATTGAGGAGGCCGAGTTTTCTTGACGCGCTTTTTGCCATGGCCATTATATGATCGTTCCAGAGTAAGTCATTGGATATTGTGACTCCCAATAAACGAATGCTTTCACATTCGCGTATTTGGTCGTCACACATATTAATTGAAATATCGTTGGGAAACTCGGTCTTTGATCTGGAAACAATCAATAGCTGTGTTTTGGTGGAATTAAAATTGACCAAATTTTTGTCACCCCAATCGGCGACTTTTTTTAGGTCCTCGTTTACATTTATGGCAGCGTCTCTCCGGACGGGATTTATTCGTTCATGCATTTTACCCTTTGAAGATAGGGGGACGAATGACTTGTGCAGTGTACTATCATCTGCAAAACTATTTATTGGGTTACTGGTGATTTGCAACAGTTCGTTGATATAAATTAAAAATAAAGTGGGAGATAAAACTGAGCCTTGGGGTACACCAGTGTTAATTAATTTGGACTCAGAAGAAAAGCCATCTATAGATACCGAGATGTATCGGTTAGACAGAAAATTTTGAATCAACTTCACCACTGCGGGATGAAAACCGTACGCAACGAGCTTGTTGATCAAGTTGGCATGCCAAATTCGATCAAATGCTTTTGAGATGTCTAATGCGATTACGTACGTTTCACCACCTTTCTCAAGTATGCTATTC
Source organism: Diogma glabrata (assembly GCA_963693315.1). Taxonomy (NCBI): domain Eukaryota; kingdom Metazoa; phylum Arthropoda; class Insecta; order Diptera; family Cylindrotomidae; genus Diogma; species Diogma glabrata. The sequence continues at coordinate 387,122,050 of OY856186.1, forward strand.
CAAATATGTGCCACATAGTTCAATAGATCGGTTGTTGATCTTTTGTTTCTAAAACCGTATTGGCTGTCAGATTTCAAATGCTTGTCCTCCAAAAATTTGGATTTGTGTGAATTAATATAGTGCTCGTATATTTTAGACATGACTGGGAGTAAGGCTATTGGTCTATAATTTGAAATATCACATTTCGTTCCTTTTTTTGGGACAGGTTGGACATTGGCCAACTTCCAGCAGGATGGATAAATACCAGATTTATAGGATTGATAAAATCTGGAATAGCGGTTTGGTTCGCGTGTTCATCACCAACTGCGCACCGTTTCATTTTTTTACATCTATAGGTTGTCAGTGTGTGGAATTTTGTTTACATTTTTTCTAATTCGACATTTGGTGTTTGACATTTGTTGATTGTTTTGATGCTAAATATGCAAGTCCATTGAGAAATCTCATGGACCAGGATTTCGACATTTACATTTGATTTGTTGGCATTTATATTTTATATTTTCTGTACAAATTCGACCAATTTCTAGAAAATAATATATGTACAAATCCAATTCTTTGGTTCGTTTTATTGGAAATCTGTTTTTTGACAGTTCAATACGAATTTCGGTTGGGCAAATAAAACACAGCTCATATGTTCAATGAAGTTAGAATTAAAGGCTTGAAACCACATACAACAGAAACAGAATTCCATACAAATTTTACAGAAACAAAATTTTTATCTGTCAAATTTGTATGAAAATCTGTTTCTGTTTCTGTTGTATGTGAATGCCCGGCTTAAAGGGGAGTGTTGGGATGGTAGTCCTAACTTGAGTATTTGCAATCCAACAGTTGTACAACCTGAACATCGAGTATTATATTACATCTATATCATCCTAAACATCTAGGCTTATTGTCAAATGCTTTTTGTATTGTTGAACAAAAACTAGTAATACTTTAAAGTAAATAAAATACAAGTCTTTTTATTTACTTCACCAATATCCAGAACATCATGTATCTATATTATTTTCTATTTCAACAAATTCGAAATAATAATATAATAAAATACATATATAATTGTTAAACTTACCATTTTCTTACAAAAATTAATCAAATCAATTTTTTAAAACACTTTATTTTTTTATCAATTTTTAAAACACTTAATTTTTTTATAAAAATATTAGTAATCAATAAGGTTAACAATACCAATTTTGTAAACAAATAATTTAACTCGTCCTATTTTGGTAGTGTTAAATAATTATTAAAATAGTTGTCTAAATTGTAGAGAAATCTAAATTTAACGAAAATGTTGCCAGGTGGAAAAATACTTTTTGGAGAGTTGTTAAGAAAGTTGTCTAAAATAGGCTAAAATTTGATTTAAAAGATGTCAAAACCGATCAGAATCAAGCCCCTGGGGGTCGATTCTGATCGGTTGTGACAACTGTTATTTAAAACTCGGTTAAAATCAGGTTAAAATAAAATTTGTCTTTACTTGATTCGCACAACACAATAACTAAACGAAAAACGTTTGTCTGAAATAATTTCATACCATTTAAATATTTTGACGTTTGGATATTTAATAAAATTTGTTTGGCTTTATTTGATATTAAATTAAATTATTAAATTTATTAATAATAATATTAAATATTAATAAAACAAAAGTAAGGTTAACAATAGGAATTTTGTAAACAAATAATTTAACTTGTCCTATTTTGGTTGAATTAAAATTTGGTTAAATAAATATTAAAATATTGTTTAAATTGTAGAGAAATCTAAATTTAACGAAAACTTAACGGAAATGTTGCCAGGTGGAAAAATATGTTTTGGAGAATTGTTAAAACAGTTTTAAAAATAGGTCAAAATTTGATTTAAAAGATGTTAAAACCGATCAGTATCGACCCCCAGGGGTGTGTTTCGAAATTAACTATGGTTAACCACGGTTAACTTTATTCTACCATATGTCGTTCCATAATTAACCAAAAAGTTTTAATTCAATACTTGACGTCACTATTTTAACTATGACATTAGTGACATTATTACCGTATGGTTAACCGTGGTTAATTTCGAAACGCACCCCAGGTTGAAAAATATTTTTTGGAGAGTTGATAAAAATTTGATAAAATATTGATAAAGCCCATCAGGATTTTGACTTAAATATGTTCAGTAAATATGTTAGTTGATAAAATTTTGTTTGTTTTGTCGACGGCAAACGTCGTGACATATTTACAATTTAAATGAAATATGAATGAATCAAAGACAATTGTATATATTTAGGTTATCTCTCCTTTTATTTCTCTAGGAGAGAATCACTACCCAATCCTTCAGTGGGGAAACAGCACTTTTTATGATTGGGTGAGAGGAAAGACTGTCGGTAATCTGCAAGCAAACGTCAAAAATGATAAATTAATTTTTATTTAAAATATATTTAGAATAATACATGGAATAAATCAAGTAAATACATCCGCACCAGCTTGTTATTAACGTTCCAATTGTAATAATATTCTTCATCTTTAAATTTCCGATTGGAATTTTTGCTACTATTGTTGGTTGTGTATTCTAAAAAATAAACAAATAAAAGCGATTTTTGTATATTTTATTTATAGGCTATAAACTGACTATAAATTCAATTTCCTTCCAATCACAGGAGTCGGCAAACCGAAGCTCATCGAAATCTACTATGCTCGCACTATTACTACATGGTGATACCACAGTTGTATTACTAAAAATATCATGTTCACATTTGATTAATAATTTCGGACTCTCGATAAACACTTCGACGAATCTAAAATTTGTTTTAATTTTATTTTTTTTTAAGCAAACTATTATCACTTAACTTTCTATATCCCGGCGAGTGATATCTAAAATGCAATGGTAATGTTATGATATTCTTTGTCTTCGCAACATCATACAGGTACACTCGATGAGATAATGATTTTGGTGTTGATAGTTCAACATCAATATACGTTGGAATGTAACTGAATATTTTATTAAATTTTTTCAAATCATTTAGTTCGTCCAAATTTACATAAACTGAAGATGGAATATCTTGCACCAAGGAAAATTCACATTCATTTGCGATTATGTTTGTGAGTTCTAGATTGTAGATTAAATCTCTGAAAAATAGAAGTTTTCCATCATTCAATACGTTTGTCTTATTCGATTGAAATCCTACCTATGAAATCCAGTATTTAATAAAGATACTTTTAATTTTGCATTTATTTCTGCATGTACTATCGTTAAAGTTAAAAATAAGAATAAAACTAAAACTTTGTCATTCATAATAATTAATATTTTATATCAATATTAAAACTATTAATTGTGCGAAGTGTCAAAACAGGAACAGCTGATGATTATGAAAACAAATCATATTCTTTTTTCAAACTTCAGACCCTCTATAGTTTAATCCGTAATACATAAACTGTCATAAATTAAAATGAATTAAAAAAATTATATTCAATAAAATTAATTTGGTCATAATAAATTTCTTTTATTTCTAAAATCTCCAAAAATCTATTTTACAATAAAAATGTCATTTCGTGTTGATCTTTGTAGTTTTTCAATGAAATTATTTCCGAAAAAGATAAAGTAAGTTGTTAGGTTTTCGAAATGTAAATCATAACCTTTAAAATTTGTTTGATAATTTTAGTGTTTGGAGATCATTTTCTTCGGATGTAAAAAAACAACCGATTATTGGTGGACGGGCAAGTTCTGGAGAGTCTACTGTTAATATTCCATCAAAAGATATTGTAACCCCATTACCACCACTAACGGAACCATTAAAGAATATGCCACCAGTTATCTACGCAACAGTTAAACCAGAACAAAACGTAACACAAGTAACAACATTATCAAATGGTTTGAGAGTTGCGTCAGAAAATCGATTTGGTCAATTTTGTACGGTTGGAGTTGTTATTGATTCTGGTCCTAGATTTGAAGTTGCTTATCCAAGTGGAATCTCCCATTTTCTAGAAAAATTAGCATTTAATGTACTTAATAAGAATAATTTTATGAATTATATAATTTATATATTTTTATCATTTAGTCAACTCAAGAATATCCGGATAGGGATAATATATTAAAGGAGTTAGAAAAACACGGCGGCATTTGTGATTGTCAAAGTTCCAGAGATACATTTGTGTATGCAGCGAGTGCGGATCGAAATGGTTTGGATGCTGTGACAAAAGTTTTAGCCGATGTTGTTCTTAGACCTACGCTGGATAAAACTGAAGTGGATAATGCAAGACAAAGTATTTTATTTGAATTGGAATCTTTGAATATGAGACCGGAACAAGAACCGATTTTAATGGATATGATTCATGCGGTAATTTCTTTTGTTTTACTTTACTGTTCGATATATTTAATAGAAATTATTATATTCTAGGCTGGTTATAGGGACAACACACTTGGTTTACCGAAATTATGTCCGGAAAAAAATGCAGAAAAAATTGATCGAAACATGCTACTGACTTATCTCAAATATCATCATACTCCATCAAGAATGGTTGTTGCAGGTGTTGGTGTACCACATGAAGCTTTAGTTGAAACAGTTCAAAAATATTTTGTTGAAAAGAAGACAACCTGGGAATTAGAATCTATATCAAGTAAAGGAGCGAATTCGGTTGATTCTTCATTGGCTCAATACACTGGTGGATTAGTAACAGAGGAATGTGATATACCGATTTACGCCGCAGTTGGGCTACCAGAATTAGCACATGTTGTTGTTGGACTCGAGGGATGTTCACATCAAGATCCTGATTTTATTGCCGCCTGTGTTTTAAATATAATGATGGGTGGTGGTGGATCATTTTCAGCAGGAGGACCTGGTAAAGGAATGTATACAAGACTTTACACAAACGTTTTGAATAGATATCATTGGATGTATAGTGCAACTGCCTACAATCATGCTTATGCTGATACCGGTTTGTTCTGCATTCATGCAAGTGCTCCACCAAACCATGTCAGAAGTATGGTTGATGTGATAACAAGAGAACTTGTTACGATGTCGTCCAAACCCGGTGATGTAGAATTAAAACGTGCAAAAACTCAATTACAGTCAATGTTGCTTATGAATCTTGAGGCACGGCCAGTTGTATTTGAAGATATTGGACGTCAAGTTCTTGCCAATGGTAAACGGAAACGACCAGAATATTTCATTGAGGAAATAAATAAAATTACTGCAGAAGACATTCAGCGAGTTGCAAAACGTTTTCTTTTATCCCCACCTTCTCTTGCTGCTCGCGGACAAATTTCAGGCATCCCAAATTTAAAAGATATTCAAGAAGGAATTTTACATAATGAAGGTAGATTACCCGGCCATAAAAAACTATCGTTATTTCGATAGAATCATTTAAATTTATCTCTTGATTTCATTTTACTTTAATTTAGAATATTTTGTAAATAATTTCAAATGAAATACAACAGCCACTTTATTCACAAACATCAACAAATTGATTTATAATATTTTTAATCTCTTATATTTTTCAGCGCCAGCTTTTGCTAAAGTATCGGCACGTTCATTGCCAAAAATTCCTTTATGAGCTTTAACATATTGCTAAAAAAATTTAAAATATAATTACGATCTCACAACTTAAGCAACGATCTACATTACCCATTTTATGGTGATTTGTTTTGAAATCAATACATTATCTAATTCAATAAAATCTAATTGATTTTTAACAGGACCCCCCGATTTCAAACACCAATTTCTTCTCTTCCAACTGGGAATCCATTTTTCTACTGCATTTATTAAAAATTGAGAATCCGTATTTACACATAATTTTTTAATTCCTGACCACATTGCTAATTTTATTGCAAGAGTTGAAGCTTGAATTTCTCCACAATTATTGGTTGCACGACCAGATACTGGTTCTGCTCGATTGTGTTTATGATTTTCACCAAAATATATTCCTAAGCCGGCATATGCATTCGGTTGACCATTACGTCCACAAGATCCATCAGTGAACACATGTACATAGCCATCATCATCTTCTAAATAAGTCATGCCATCGTATTCTTTTGGAATTAACGTTTTAGGTGAATTACTGGCGTGAGATGATGCATTAATTTCATTCCACTTTCGCTTATTAGAGGATTCCGCAACAGAAACAGTAGACGGATTAACTTCTGCCTCATTATCACTATCGATATTATCCGATAGTTTTCCTCCTTTTGATAAAATAAATTTTTTTGCATCTTCTTTTGTACTAAATTTTTTATATGCTGCCCCATTAAATCCTTTAACATGAGATTCACATTCGCTCCACGTTAAATATATACCAACTTGACGTCCTTTTGCGACTGCATAAAATGGCATTGTAAAAGACAGATTTAACAAATGTTTCGATATATTCATTCAAAAGAATAGACTCAATTGCCATAATCAAATAATTTAACAATAACGGTAAAGTGACATCTGAATAAAAACAATAATCAAAAATTGATCGAATAATATAGGTCGAATAATACAACAGCCAAATACAAGTAAAGGCCGTTGACACTAAATAGTTTACAATCAGCGAGTTTACTAGCAGCTTGTAAACTCGCTGAGTGTAATCATATGTTAACAATCTAACTAGCAAATCTACCGAAAAAGTTGATTGGTTGGCTACTTTACAATCTACTCGCCAGCTTTAAACTCGATAACTAGTAGCTTGTTGCTAACAATCTTAGTGTCAACGAGGCTTAATAGTACTTTTCGTGTTATATAAGAATCGAATTAAAAAAATTATGGTGCAAATTATGAAACTCTTTGCAATCCATACAATTTTAGAGCGATCTAGTTTCGAACCAATGAGAAAATTTTAAACTTTAAAATAGTTTATCATTCTCATCAGGGCTAGCCGACTAGATAAACTCTACCAAAAAATGTCAACGCTAATGTATATAAACCAAAAGTTAGGTTACAACTCTAGCGAAGTGTAAAAACAAAAAATTTACATAAACATACATTTAATAAATTCAGGTTTAGTCAATTAATTTCTCTGGTGATCACTGTTTTGTTATACTCTAGACATTCTAGTATTGAATAACAAACTTGTATCGGTGAGAGGAAGATGACTAGTCTTCAAAACAGTGATCACCAGAGAAATTAATTGACTAAACCTGAATTTATTAAATGTATGTTTATGTAAAATTTTTTGTTTTTACACTTCGCTAGAGTTGTAACCTAATTTTTGGTTTATATACATTAGCGTTGACAATTTTTGGTAGAGTTTATCTAGTCGGCTAGCCCTGATGAGAATGATAAACTTTTTTAAAGTTTAAAATTTTCTCATTGGTTCGAAACTAGATCGCTCTAAAATTGTATGGATTGCAAAGAGTTTCATAATTTGCACCATAATTTTTTAAATTCAGTTCTTATATTATTCTTGATGGGAGATTTTCCATCGGGGTGATGTTATATCACAAATAATTTACTGAATTAATTGTTGATCATGTGTCAATAGACACAACTGAAGACTAGTCATCTTCCTCTCACCGATACAAGTTTGTTATTCAATACTAGAATGTCTAGAGTATAACAAAACAGTGATCACCAGAGAAATTAATTGACTAAACCTGAATTTATTAAATGTATGTTTATGTAAATTTTTTGTTTTTACACTTCGCTAGAGTTGTAACCTAATTTTTGGTTTATATACATTAGCGTTGACATTTTTTGGTAGAGTTTATCTAGTCGGCTAGCCCTGATGAGAATGATAAACTTTTTTAAAGTTTAAAATTTTCTCATTGGTTCGAAACTAGATCGCTCTAAAATTGTATGGATTGCAAAGACTTTCATAATTTGCACCATAATTTTTTAAATTCAGTTCTTATATTATTCTTGATGGGAGATTTTCCATCGGGGTGATGTTATATCACAAATAATTTACTGAATTAATTGTTGATCATGTGTCAATAGACACAAGTGAAGACTAGTCATCTTCCTCTCACCGATACAAGTTTGTTATTCAATACTAGAATGTCTAGAGTATAACAAAACAGTGATCACCAGAGAAATTAATTGACTAAACCTGAATTTATTAAATGTATGTTTATGTAAATTTTTTGTTTTTACACTTCGCTAGAGTTGTAACCTAATTTTTGGTTTATATACATTAGCGTTGACATTTTTTGGTAGAGTTTATCTAGTCGGCTAGCCCTGATGAGAATGATAAACTTTTTTAAAGTTTAAAATTTTCTCATTGGTTCGAAACTAGATCGCTCTAAAATTGTATGGATTGCAAAGAGTTTCATAATTTGCACCATAATTTTTTAAATTCAGTTCTTATATTATTCTTGATGGGAGATTTTCCATCGGGGTGATGTTATATCACAAATAATTTACTGAATTAATTTTCGTGTTATGTATGAACTCGAGTGTAGAACGAAATTAATATCTGGAGTGTGAGTAAAGTGGCTATAATTGCAATGGGAGATTATGTGTTGTGTGCATTGACATCTGCATATTGTAATTTATATGAAGTGCAACGGATGCATGACGAACTTATCAAAAAATCCCATTTATGGACGTTAGTCGGCTTTGTTGTACAATTTGAGTTACTTGTGTTTGGTAATTTTTGGATTAGAGGTTTATAGCGATTAGTAGTATGATCTTGGATCAGGGCAAGTATATAAATCTCTGCCTAAGTGTGATACGCTGGCCTACCGCAAGAGTTATTTTAATAGATATAATATCGAGGACTACATTAAAGCATTTACGTGGAACTACATTCTTGACATTTAAGAGGAAGTGCCAAAAACCTTGTTTGCACTGCCTCTAAAGTTTTCAAAAATGTTGTTACACGTAAATACTTTGTAGCCGTCGATATACTAAGAAGACGTTTTTTATTGATTCCACTATAGATATAATATTGACTTTATGAAGTCCTGTTCAGACCTGAATAAAAGGTCTACAAGAGTCAATATATCCGTCAAGAATGTCAACACAGTTGACAGTACTGTAAGGGATTGAAAGGAAGCTCGTTGTGATGATGTATATATAATGCGAATATAACTGTGTTTTTCAAGCATTTCATCCATGGATAACATCAATGTTCCGCGAAAGACAAAGGAATACAATGCACGTATGGGCGTTTTTTCCACTGCATTACACTATATACAATACGCTACAATCTAGGAAAAATATGGATTCGGTATACGTAGAAAGAGGCGGTGGTGGTGGCTTTTTACGAATACCGTATGAAAAATGACCATCAATTCATGGAAATTACGTCGCTTGGTACTCAAATCTGAGGGATGAAAATCAATGTCACAGTTGGAATACAGAGGTCAAGTAAGCTTTGTTGCTGATTGATAAGCCTCCAGACGACTCCTGTTCAAGCATCAGCAGTGCCACAGTTGGAAGGTAGGAAACAATGGAGGAAACAATACGTTTCCCGAGCTTTGGGGGCAAAAGATTCCATCTCACCGATACAAGGGTTTAATTATCCCTATATCCTCATGCCTTCCATTTTCCTCATCTCCTTTCTTTACAGTTGATATGGTATCGTCGGGTATTCAAAGAGTCTGAATAATGAATATTTCATATTTAGTGTGCTAAACATGTCTAACTAATTAATAAAAAAAAATGCGGCAATTTTAAGAAATTAAATTTAAGTCGCTGCCTCATGACTAAGTCGTTGCCACATGAACGATTTGTTTAATTTCTATCAGTGATAGAAAAGAAACCGTGCGAAATGATTTTTAGAAAAATCATCAATTAAAATTAATTTAATAATTTACGTTTAGTTTATTTTAGTCGATAGGTATTCTAATTTACCGTACATTTTACATAATTCAATCTTTCTTATTGAATATAATTGAATATAAATATCCAAAGGAAGAGTAACTAGACTTTTTGAGTGAAGTATCTAATTTGTAGTATTGGTGCGTTTGATGGTGTTTGTACTCAATCGTAGAGTGGTACTGTGCATAATTTGTATATAGTTACACAAACCTAACTTAGGTGGCAGCATGAACTGTTCTTTGAAATAAGTAGGTTTTATTCAAAATTTTATTTATTTCTCGTTTAAACTAATCGTTATTTTGGGAAAAATTTGTCTTAAAATGTATTTTTACCTGTTTCCTACTTAAATAAAAGATAATGAATAAGTTATATATTTTGTTGATTTTATTTGAATAATTTTTCTCTCGATATTTTTAAACATTAAATACATAAAACCTAAATTGTGTGCCATCATCTTCAGCAATAATAGCAGTATCACACTAACAACACTCTAACATCATGACCAGCAATACAAATGAACACATCTTTACGAATATAGATATGTAAAGCTGTTCTGTAAGCAAATATTTTTATTTAACTATAAAAAACTTATCTAAAATCTCTATTGTATTCAGTTTTTTCTTACAGTTACCATTTTTAGAATATAACGAAATTGGCATAATTTGAAAACACTCCAAAGTACCTTTGAACCCACTTTAAAAGATGATTGTTCCTAAATATTGACGAAATTTGCTTGTACTGTCTATTGGTCTAAAAATTCGATTTTAATTTATGTTTATAACCATACTTCGACTAATAAACTAATAATAAAATGTATAAACATCGTAGCTAAATTGAAAATCCTTATGGTTATATATGTTTGAACAATATATTTCACTATTAAAAATTCTAGATCAAATCCGTTTAAAATTTAAATCATATTCAAATTCATATTTTTTGCACACACTTTTCATAACAAACAATGACTTTATACAATCCCTGTGAATGGGCGTGTCTAACAAAATTGTTTTGACATTAGGGCAACCTTACATTTGAGAAATTAAATAAAAAATTAAATTAGAAAATAATCAATTTTGTGACACAAACTTATTGTAAATATATTAAAAATATATACTAAATTGTTTTTTTAACATTTTTTATCAAAATATCATTATCTGATATATGTAATTTTAGCAGCAAAATGCTTTACAATGTTGACAATTTTTTAACATGTTTTGAAGCAGTAAGCCATTTTTATGAATAAATAACTATATAAACACAATTAATTGTTGTGAATAAAACAGTTTAAATACTAATTTGAATAAAATTGACTTAAAATTCAATATTTTAAGAACAAAATTCAGAAAAAACCCATTAGTTTGTTTTAAAATACGACGTAAACAAATGAAATGACATTGACATTGTGGCAACCTAACGAATACATTTAAAAAAAAAATGCTTCACTGATCATTTGAGTACGTACACGTAGCGATACTTCCTTATATATTTATTCAATGTATTATTACTACTATACCAACCGACCACCATAACTAATATTAAACGTGACTGCTCTTATGTCAAATCGTTTTTTTGTTTGTTTGTTTTCCTTTATTTCTCTCAGAGAGAAACAGGTTTTAATCTTTTATCTATTAAAAATAAACTAGCCAATAATGAAAAGTTGGTCGCCAGCTAGTTTTCATAATATACTTTCAGGTTATATACATAACTTAAATATTTGCATATGGGCATTATAAAATAATAAAATATTCACTATTATAAAATCACTGGAAATAACACAATAAATGTAAAATGCTCTCGTAATTATTTTCATTCATTTTATAAAAATTAGCACAACTAAACATAATAGATTTTACTTTTTGTTTCGTTTTAAATTATTTAACTGTTTTTAATTTAATACAATAGTTGGTTGTTGTAAATACAGAAATGCAAATGGCGAAATGAGAAATTGAATATGACATATTAGAGAACACGATTTCTTATGTCTGTCTTCATACAATTTAAGTTACGTTCTCTCTATATTTATATATATCTAAGCTACTATACACTTTGATCCTTTAACCAATATCTTATTTTAGCTTAGCTTATCTTATTATAAAATTTAATTCAAATAAACTTAAAATCGCATAATAAAGAATTCATTTAAAGCTGTTTAAGCGCCAACGTGATTTTTGATTTGTTGTTATAATCTCACATTATGGTGCTATTACATACAAATTAAATTCAGTTGCTATCATCATCTTTTCAGATGATAGTATTTATTTTTTGACTGTAGATGGCGAAAAAATCAAAAACTGCAAGAAAATCAAAATAATTTTACGAAGTAATAATAATTTTCAAACAACAATTTCTAAAAAAAATCAATAGTTATTTAATATTAATATTATATTATATAATCTATTATATCTAAATTAGTGGTATATAAATTGTAAATAAACTATATTATGTAAAAGTAAATGAAACAACAAAATGGCGACCAATATTTATAAAGCAATTGTTGTAGCTTGTACAATAAGAAAATGCGCTAAGATTTGAAGAAAAAAAAATGTGAATCGAAAATACGTAAAGAAAACGTAAAACCTTCACATTAAAATCTTGAAAATATGTATTAAGTCATATTATACCTAAATATAACATAATTTTTATTATGATTTTAATATGAAAATCAATTAATGTGAACATTTTTTGCCCTAGTTTTATTTTATTAAACCAATGAAATTCTCTACAATGTAATGACATCATTCAATTTCACCAATAACATTTGAATTATATACTAATAACAAATATATTTATACCTCTGGCCTATTAAAAATTATCAGTCTAATTTTGAAATAATTAACTAATATCACAGTAGGCCAACGTATAATTCATAAAAAATATATAAAGAAATGAAAAATGGCAAAAAAATGTCTAAACGAATTCCCCTCGTTCGTTGATAATTCTCATAATTTTTTGAAAAATTCCTCAAGCAAGAGGTATTGATAATAGCCCTCGGCCTACGGCCTCGTGCTTTTATCAATATACTTGCTTTCGAAATTTTTGGCAACAAATTATTTTGAATTATCACCGCCCTTGGGAAATTACAACTGATAATCGGTTTTAAACCGGTTGAATTCGTAGATGAAATCATCTGACAACTTTCCAGCAGTTAATTAGTAAACCAAATAATTTTTCAAAAAGTCAGTTGCTATCAGATAAACTTTTCTTGCAGTTTTCTTAAATAATAATAAAATAATAAACGCCTTATTCTTGTTAAATTGAGTTTTATTTCACTAAATACGTATTTCGAAAGCTATGCTTTCATCGACAGTAGTATCTAAAAAGTTTTCTTATCTATCTCGCGCATGCTATTCTTCTTTTTCTCATACAAAATATTTTTCATCAGCTTTTCAGATTATGGTATCTGCAAAATTGACTATGGGAGCTGAATTTAATTTGTGTATAATAGCACCATTAGTTTATGTTGTTCATTATATAGAACAATAATTTTTTAATTATTACTGTTATGATATTTGTGTTTTGTCAAAACCCCCGATATAGAAGCCTTCTTCATTTTTTAGCACAGTAAAAATCGTGACTTGTAGCGCCATTTTGAAATTAAAACTCAATATAAAAAAAATTCAAAAAATCGCCATAACGCTCATAACGCCATCTGGAAAAATAAAACTCCATATAAAAAAAATTCAAAAATATTTAATCAAAAACACTAATCTAATTTTTTGCATATGGCAATGTTCATTGTTTATTGCAAATGGCGTGAATGTGTATGGCTATGATATATCGGGGGTTTTGGTTTTGTGTATTTTATTTGCCCAATCGGAATTCGCATTGAACTGTCAAAACCATAGAATTCTGTTAGAATTAATTATTTTCTCTTGAGTGTGAACCTAGCTTAATAATTCTTTTATTCGTCTTTTTTCTTGCGTCTGCGCATTTACGTTTTTGTGATGTCATTAAAAATAAATGAAATCTAAAAACATTGTTGAGTTCAAAATCAGGCTTATACACCTGCAAGCACGCTTGAACATCACAGCTGTGAAATGTGCTTATATAGCTGCAAAAATGCTTGGTGAGTGGATATAAATCAAGCATATCTTTCAAAATTTATAAACTCACTCACAATTTTTATATTTCCGATTTGTCCCGAAATTATTTTATATTTTTGAAAAACAATGTCAAAAATTAAAAAAAAAAAAACGTAACAAGCTTACAATCATAACAACACACACACAATCAAACTTACGCTTGCAAACAAAAATCAAACATGTTTGATATTTTGTCAAACATTTTTGAAAGATTGAACAAGCCATCAATCACTCCCATACACTATCAAAATGCTTGTTTCATTAGTACACAGGCACGTTTGACGAGTACGCAAACTAAAATACAATTCAGACTTTTCAAACACAACTATTTTCTAATGTCGAATTCTTTTTGTCCAGAGTGAAAAAGTGATTTTTTTTTTCATAAAAAGAACATGCAAAAATATGATCCAGTTTTGTAGTTGTATTTGTGAACTGTCATTGAATATTTTTGTAATTAATTGTATTTAATTAATTAATTTGTTATTAATTTTTAATATAAAACACGATTTAAACAATATTTTATTTAAAAAGTAACTATTTCACTATTAAAAAAAATAATAAGTAAATGGCGTTTTGTTTGTTTACTAATTTTGACAGATTTTTTAAATGTATTTGTATTCTTTATTGTATTTTATGCTTGCTCTAGCTAAAAATCTAGATTCAAACAAAAGTTTTTAGGGCAAAAAAAATCACTTTTTGTTGTCAAATAGAATACGTTATGTCAAAAAAACTTGATCTAGATCAAAAATGGGCGTGTTTAGAGCAATTTTTTGGCAAAAAGAATTCGACAAAAGATTTGGATTTGGCATTGAATAAATATATAAGGAAGTGTCGCTACGTGTACGTACACAAATAATCGGTGAAGCATTTTTTTTTTAAATTTTTTTTTAAGTTTGCCAATCTGTCAATGTCATTTCATTTGTTTACGTCGTATTTCAAAACAAACTAAAGAGCTTTTTTCTGAATTTTGTTCTTAAAGTATTGAATCGTAATTCAGTTTTATACAAATTAGTATTTAAACTGTTTTTTTTACAACAATTAATTGTGTTTATACAGTTATTTATTCATAAAAATGGCGTACTTCATCAAAACATGTAAAAAAATTGTCAACATTCCAAAACATTTTGCTGCTAAAATTACAATTATCAGATAAGGATATTTTAATAAAAAATGTTAAACAAACAATTTAATATACATTTTTAATATATTTACAATAAGTTTGTGTCACAAAATTAATTATTTTCTAATTTAATTTTTTACTTAATTTCTCAAATGTAAGTTTGCCAAAATGTCAAAACCATTTTGTTAGACACGCCCATTCACAGGGGTTGTATAAAGTTTTTGTTTGGTATGAAAAATGTGTGTAAAAAATATAAATTTGAATTTGATCTAGAATTTTTAATAGTGAAATATATTGTTCAAACATATATAATCATAAGGATTTTCAATTTATCTACAATGTTTATACATTTATTATTAGTTTATTAGTCGAAGTATGGTTATAAACATAAATTAAAATCGAATTTTTAAACCAATAGACAGTACAAGCTAATTTCGTCAATATTTAGCATCAATCATCTTTTAAAGTGGGTTTAAAGGTACTTTGGAGTATTTTCAACCTATGCCAATTTCGTTATATTCTAAAAATGGCAACTGTTAGAAAAAATTGAATACGATAGAGATTTTAGATAAGTTTTTTTATAGAAGTTAGTTCATAGAAGTTTTGTAGTTAAATAAAAATATTTTCTTAGAGGACAGCCTTACAAATCTGTATCCAGTGGCGTAGCTAGCATGGATGACACCCGGGGCGGATATTGTGGTGTCACCCCAAGAATGAAAACTGTCAATATTAATAAAACGCCGATATACGTAATTTATAATTTTATTTAATTAATACAAATTATTTAATTAATGCAAATGAGCATTATTATTAATAAGTTATATATAATTAAAGTACTGTTTTATTATACATTCTTTCATATTGATGTATGAAAATGAATCTTTTATGAAAGTATCAGCGTCGTCACTCAAAAAAATTAAAATGCATACAGTTGTATAAAAAAAGAGTATACAAATGTATACATGATTATTTGATGTTGCTAATTTGGTTGAGAACGACCTATATTGTGCGGTTTCAGCGCAAAATATACCTGGAATTCCTTTTGTTCATTGCAACGGTTACGGTATAATGCAACCTTAAATGCACTCAATTCAGAACTGTTTACAAAAAATGTTATCGTTTTTCCACAACTGTTTATATTTGCTACACTGTTCGCCAATTTTCTGTTCCTTTATCTTCTACTAAAAGAGAATACGACGAACAATGTAACACAATTAATTAACATTTTCAAATGCATTTAATGCATTTTATACACAATGTTTTCTTGCGAATAAATTGTATCCATTCCAAAAGTTTTGCGAGTTTTTGGTACCCAGTATCCATTTAAAAAAATTTTTATATAATGTATCCAAATTAATACAAATGTATCCAAGTGGCAACTCTGGAAAGTATAGTAAAAGAAAAATAAGAGTAGAATTAATATACTCTCGCATACATATTATATACATACACTTAAAATCTCTTCTTTCTAGCTTTAACAGCTGCAAACTCAGAAATCACAACTTCAAAATTTATATTTTGTGCTGCCTCATGTTTTATGGTTAATATGCCAAGATTTTTAAGCCTCGTTTGGGTCATTGTTGCCCGCAAGTAATTTTTAATTAATTTTAATTTGCTGAAACTCCTCTCACACGAAGCCACTGATACGCAAATAGTCATAAATAACTTTAGTGCGACCATAAGATTCGAAAGAGATTCTGTAAAATCCCATTCCACGATGAATTTCAAAAAGTCTAGGCACACCCAGTTAGAAACTGTAACATTGGTCGCTTTTAAATGCCTCCTCAACCTTGGTATCTCTGTGAGGAGTTTCGTTTCCGATACCTCATCATAAAAACTGGCAAATTTTGATACAGATAATTTCAATTCGCCAAAATTTCACTGTTCGCCAAAAGCAAAATCTTTGTCTGAACAACCTCGAACAATTAAGCAACATCTTGAACTGACTTCAGTCTTGTTCGGAGTTCAACACTGAATCGGTCAAGACATTCCAAAATGTCCTTTTTAAGTTCAGCTCTCAGTGTCAGTCCAACATCTGGAGCCAACTCACTAGCCATTCGTTTTTCACGACGAATTCGTCTGTCCATTGGAATGTCATAGCTCTCCGATTTCGTCGCAGCAAGATTTATTGCCTGTTCTACAATGTCATCTCGTTTTTCTTCAATATAGAGATGAAGTGACTCTATTTTTGTAATTAATTGATCAATATTTAAGCCTTTGCTTTGCAATCCAATCTGAGCACAATTTATTTCCCTAAGAACATCATTCCAAAACAAAAGATAGCAAAGAAACGTAAAATCACACACTGCATGCATAAGGTTGTGTGCAGCGCCTCTAGTGTCTACATTTTCTTGTTGATCACTTAGCTTCTCAATTGCAGCCACAATCCCATCAAAATTTTCGGCCAATACTTTTACTGCAGCATAATGAGCACTCCAATGCGTTGTTAAGAGTCTTTTAACAGTTGTTTTGCTGTGTTTAACAAGCACTTCCCAGCGGCTAGTCGAAGCAGAAAAAAATGTAAAACTGGCCTCCACTGTTCCGAAAAACGTTACACAAGCTACATTTTGTGCAAATGAGTGTTGGCCACATAAATTTATTGAATGATCTATGCACCCCACAAAAATTGCTTTGTTATTTTTTGCTTTAATAATAGCTTGCACTCCTCCATGTATACCACTCATAACAGCTGCATTATCATAACTTTGGGAACGACATTTCATAATCTCTAAACCGTCATTTTTAAGGTTTTTAAGAATTTCATCGCTTAAATCAGCGGCTTTTTTTCCATGTAAAGAAAAAAATCCAAGGAATACTTCTTTGACTTCCACTTTTCTACCATCAATTTTCACAACGAATCACTTCAGACATTTGATCAATATGTGAAATAAAGGTAATAAAATAAAGGTGTGCTATCAAACATAATTCCAAAATATTTAGCTGATTTAATTTCGGTGACAAGCTTAAACTTTACGAGGTTCGCTAAAACATTTATGAACTCATTTTGTATTTTTGGTGACAAATATGATACTTTTGGTGATTTGCCATGCTCCAAATTCAAAATGTGTTCTTTTAACACTACATCATAATTTGACAATAGATTGACTAGTTCTAAAAATTGCCTTTATTTGAAGAACTTTGTCCTTCATCATGTCCCCGAAATGCTAGGTTTTGTTTAGATAAAAAGAAAGTTATATCCAATAATCTGGATAAAAGATGTTTCCACTTTTGTTTTTCATTATCTATTAATTGTAAGGCTGCGTCTCCTATCGTTTTATGACATTTCAACCTCATTTCCAAAGTTTTCCACTTTTCAAAATTCTCCAGATGTTCATTTGAAGTTTCATGGTCGGCTACTTTGGGATTTAGTTTCCACCACTTCTGAAATCCAGTCGTAAATGCTGAATTTATATTACAACTATTGGTGACAGCAAATATACGACAGCAGGAGCAGTACAGGCTATTATTTATAGGAGAATAAACCATCCATGACCGCAGAATTTTTTCTCCATTAGGCATCACTTTATAAAACCATTCTTTAGAAAGATGGCGAACATTACCTTTTGTGTATAACCCGGGTCTAGATACAGTAGCAAACGGCCCTTCTCTATTTTGAAAATGTTCACTTCCTTTTTTTATAATTTCAATGCGAACATTATCAGAGACGGGTATATTCCAATGTGATACATCTCTTAAGTCCTGAAGTGATTCACTCATACAAATACTGTCTTCGATAGTAGAAGCATTAGCAGCATTATCACTATCATTTTCAGTATTTTTTTCTGATTCGTCTTCATGATGGGTTATCATTTTTAATTCTGTGTTGTCGCTGTTACTTTCTGAAGATGAGCCAATATTCTCTGAAACATCCGTTGCATTAACGTGAGAATCAGTTTCTTTTGATGAGCTTTGGCTATCATCAGGTTTTGTAACATATTTATAAATCGATCCAGATATGCTCTGAACATCATCTATTTTAGCCTGTTTGGCCTTTCTCTGCTGGAACCCGCTTTTTCTTTTAGAAGTATGAACTCCTCCTGGCATATTTATTTGTTGGGATATTTGCTAGACGAAATCTAAAAAAATATTTTTAATTATAGTAGGTATCAGCAAACCTATAATTCTAAATATATTTGTAGGATACATATGTCTATTTCATAATAAGTACACTGTGTTAACGATTAAATACACTACCAGAATTAATTTATTTAAAATTCCTTGCAACAACTTATATTAAACAATATTTGATAAAATGGAATATACAAATCATATGCTTAATATTATTAGGAACCATTTAAAAATATATAAATATAAAATCCATCTCTTAGAATTTTATATAAAGTATTGAAACCAAAATTAAATATCCAATTAGAATCATGCTCAATAATTTACAAATTTAATTGTGATTCTTTTGAAAAATTTTACATCTGGAAAACCGGAAAATGTTTTAAAGACTGATTTAAGGAATATCGTCTAAAAATCTAAGAAAAAAAATAATCAAAATTTAAAGTCTATTTTTAAATTTAAAATCAATCCATTTAGTTAATAACAATCATAACTACACCACTTTTAAACAAAATTTGAAGGCTTTACATTTATGTTACAAGGATTTTTTAAATAAATTTAGTTCAAATAAATTATTATATTAGTAAATAAAAACAACTTGGAGACCAAAATATTTTTATATTTTAATTTTTTTTTTTAAATAAATAAAATACAAAATTTTTTGCTTTAGTTTTATTTTAATTTAATCCAATTAAATTCTCTAAAATGTAATGACATCATTCAATTTCACCAATAACATTTGAATTATATTAATAACAAATAATTATACTTCTAGCCTACTGGGATATTAAAAATTATCAAATAATTTTTGAAATAATTAACTGATATGGTTGGCAGTAGGCCACCGTATAATTCATAAAAAATATATAAAGAAATGAAAAATGGCAAAAAAATTTCTAAACGAATTCCCCTCGTTCGTTGATAAATTCTCATAATTTTTTGGAAAATGCCTACAGCAAGTAGTATTAATAATAGCCCTCGGCCTACGGCTTCGTGCTATTATCAATATATGTATTTGCTTTCGAAATTTTTAAAAGATTATTTCGAATTATCATCGCCCTTGGATGATTACTACGGATAATTTTTTAAAATGTTTAATATATGATAGTTATGTAATCCAAAGAACGCTGAGTAAAATTTTAGTTTTGATATATGTACTATCAATTGCTTAATGCAAAGCAATTCTATAAAAATTGCTTTTTAACGCAAAGAAATACACACATATTGTTAAAATTTTATTTTACGTAGTAACTCAAGAATTTTAAAAAGTAGAATAGATCCTTTTTGAACCAATAGGACACATTTATTAGCTATCACAATTTATAAATTAAAATTATATGGATAACCTGGTTGAAATGGTTTCGAAGTGATTTATCGTTGAAAACATGTGATGGTTTGTTTAAGTTTTTTACGTTCGGGTGTCACCCCAAAACGGTTTCGAAGTGATTTATCGTTGAAAACATTGTGATGGTTTGTTTAAGTTTTTTACATTCGGGTGTCACCCCAAAACGGTTTCGAAGTGATTTATCGTTGAAAACATTGTGATGGTTTGTTTAAGTTTTTTACGCTCGGGTGTCACCCCAAAACGGTTTCGAAGTGATTTATCGTTGAAAACATTGTGATGGTTTGTTTAAGTTTTTTACATTCGGGTGTCACCCCAAAACGGTTTTGAAGTGATTTATCGTTGAAAACATTGTGATGGTTTGTTTACATTTTTACGTTCGGGTGTCACCCCAAAACGGTTTCGAAGTGATTTATCGTTGAAAACATTGTGATGGTTTGTTTAAGTTTTTTACATTCGGGTGTCACCCCAAAACGGTTTCGAAGTGATTTATCGTTGAAAACATTGTGATGGTTTGTTTATGTTTTTTACGCTCGGGTGTCACCCCAAAACGGTTTCGAAGTGATTTATCGTTGAAAACATTGTGATGGTTTGTTTACGTTTTTTACGTTCGGGTGTCACCCCAAAACGGTTTCGAAGTGATTTATCGTTGAAAACATTGTGATGGTTTGTTTAAGTTTTTTACGTTCGGGTGTCACACCAAAACGGGTGACACCCGGGGCGGACCGCCCCATCCCCCCCCCCCCCTAGCTACGCCTCTGTCTGTATCCGTAAAGATGTGTTCATTTGTATTGCTGGAATGATGTTAGACTGTTGTTAGTGTGATACTATTGCTGAAGATGATGGCACACAATTTTGCTTTTATGTATTTAATGTTTAAAAATATCGAGAAAAAAATTATTCAAATAAAATCAACAAAATATACAACTTATTCATTATCTTTTATTGAGGTGGGTAGGAAACGGGTATAAATACATTTTAAGACAAATTTTTCCTAAAATAACGATTAGTTTAAACGAGAAATAAATAAAATTTTGAATAAAATCTACTTATTTCGAAGAACAGTTCATGCTGCCACCTAAGTTATGTTTGTGTAACTATATACAAATTATACACAGTACCACCCTACGATTAACTACAAACACCATCAAACGCACCAATACTACAAATTAGATGCTTCACTCAAAAAGTCTAGTTACTCTTGCTTAGATATTTATTCAATGGGATTTGGATAGTGATACATCAAATTGTTAGTGCAATTTGGCAAATAAAATACGCCTATTGTGTTTTTACAAATTTCAAATACAACAAAAATTTTATTTTGTGAAGTATTTGTCGATTCGGACACAGCTCTATTGGTCGTTCGTTAAACGCCTTGTTCTAATTCAAGTATTACAATATTTTGTATTGGTAGTGTAAATATAAAATTGTAACCAAAATTTTAACATATTTGACAGTTCTTATCAATATTTACCAACTAAAACACGCTCAATTTGGTTTTATTGAATAAATAAGAAACATTAAAATTTATTATGAGTATACCACCATCATTTAATGAACCACCACCTGGATATACTGACCCATGTGCATCATCCAACGATAACTCAGCTAAGTATACTGTGCCACCAAATGTGTTTTGTGCAGCGCTACCATATTATGTCACAAATCCGCTAAATTTCAATGTTCCACCGCATATTTCGTCATCAGTTCCTACCCAACCGATGATTCCAGGTTATGGTTATTATAGTCCATATTATGCACAACCTTCAACATATCCACAATATATACCACCACATGAAACTCCTCATTGTAATACTTCAAGTAGTCCTTACTATCCCCAACCATTTAGTTATCCTGCTCCTCCTAAACCTCAAACAAAACCTCAAAGTCACTCCGGCCCAGAATCGACTGTGTTAGAGCCACCATACCGACCACAATCGTCTACATATTCGCAATCTCATAATAAATCGTCAACCTATAGATCACAATCCCATCAAAAATATTCAAGCCGATCTAGTGATTACTATTCTAGTGATGTGAATTATACATCTAGTCGATCAAGTTTAAATGTATATCCCAAAAAGTATACTTTTAATTCGGTGGAACGTAACGAACTTTTAGAAAAATGGAGGAAAAATTATTGTGAAACAACGGAAGATATCGCTAGAAAATTAGCTGAACTATCCAACGATGAGAAAGAATGTTGGATAAGATCTTCACCGGCGGATATTTATTATAAAAGAAAGTCGGAGAATGAAGTAATAGCAACACCACGACTTAAAGCATTGTGTAATGTTTTTGAAGAAGAATTAGTTAAACGAGCTAGTAAGGTGAAAGAAAAGCAGGAGTTATATGTACCACCGATGCGGAAAAGAGCGCATCGTGTTTGTAAACATAGATGTAAAAACATTTTGTTTTGCTTTGTGTGATTGTTATTAATTTTTGTTTGATTATTTTGTTTAGCGGAGAAATGTTCATCATCTTCATCATCAGACGAAGAAACTTTTAATTTTGAAGATACATCTGTGGAAGAATTATCACGAAAGATTTCTCATCCATACAGGTTACATCATGATTTATGGTACAATGATCCAGGAGAAGTGAACGACGGGCCACTTTGTCGATGTTCTGCGAAATCAAGACGAAGTGGAATTCGACATGGACTCTATCCGGGTGAAACGGGAATCCCAAAATGTGATCCGAATTCAAATAATGCAGATAAATTATATCATTACAGGTAGGTTATTATACCCAAACCAAACATACCAAAGCTCGAGTTTCATAATCTTTGTTTTTTTTTCAGAATCACAATTTCACCTCCAACAAATTTTTTGACAAAAACTCCAACCATAATCAAACATGACGAGCATGAATTTATTTTCGAAGGATTTTCACTTTTGTCACATTCTCCTATCGAATCAATTCCAGTATGTAAAGTAATTCGATTTAATATTGAATACACGATTTTATATATTGAAGAAAAAATGCCTGAAAATTTTGTCATTCAGGAATTGGATTTATTTTGTAAGTTTGTTTGAATATTTTATTTAATGTTATTCGATATCTAAGGTTCTTGTTTGTATTCCAGTTGAATATTTATTTCACGAACTTCTTGAACTGGTTGATTTTCAATTAAAACCATTAAACGCTACAAATCCTGATTCATGTTCAATGTTTCATTTAATACCAAGATTTGTTCGTGATCTTCCAGAAAATGGAAAAGAAATATTAGCGATGAGTGAAGTATTACACTATCTATTAGATAGTTCGGGACCGTTAGTTGATCGGGAAACATTAAAAGAAATGATGTTATTTAGTCAAGAGGAATGGCAAGATTATGTTGATTATGTTAAAGGAATGATTGTAACAAATCCTGGAATGAAACCATGTTCAGTACGCATCGATCAACTTGATCGTAATGTTTCTGATCTACCCGAATGCTCAGATGTTGAAGAAATCGGTATTGTGCATCCGGTTATTGTTCATTTTGGTTTACGTCCACCACAGTTGAGTTACGTTGGAAATCCAGAATATCAAAAAGCTTGGCGAGAATATGTGAAATTTAGACATTTGATAGCGAATATGTCAAAACCAACGCCTGAAGATAAGCGAAAGCTAAAATCCAAAGAAAATTTGTTACATGAGATGAGAACGCAAGGAAGAATAAAACGAAATGTAACTGTTGCTGTGACATCGAAAAGTTTTTATCGTACTGGAATTATGTGTGATATTGTTCAACATACTATGCTTATACCTGTGTTGGCATGTCATTTGCGGAATCATAGATCGATGGACTATTTAGAGGAAACGATTGATTATAAATTTAAAAATCGATATTTGTTGCAGTTGGCCTTGACACATCCGTCGTATAGGGAAAATTTTGGGACAAATCCAGACCATGCTAGAAACAGTTTAACAAATTGTGGAATAAGACAACCGGAGTATGGAGATAGGAGAATACATTATATGAATACAAAAAAAAGAGGTAAGTTGTTTGGTTTATGTATAAGATTTTGTTGCCATGTTTTCGCATTTGTAATTTCATACGTTGGTAGGATGTCGTTGATTTTTCTGGGTTTCAGGTCAACCAAGTTCTTTGCGAACTCTACTGGGATGTTTTGTCAAGTTATGACTGACAGGCTTATCATCTATTTCCAATCGCTCACCAACATTACCTCAGGAGAAAAAATTGCAAATCACCTCATAAATTTCCTCAAAAACCTCAGATGGCTGGCATCTGATCCGTCACGCTCTTTTAGGTTCGGTTAGTTACAGTAAATTATTGTGAGATCTACTCAACAACGTGTAACTCAACACTGAGTTCTGTCTCCTGCAATATCCAGTTAATATGTGTCAAGCTTCGTTCAACCACCGACAAAAGTAAAACAAGTTGCCTTAGTGACGATATCTCACCTATTAACTTGTTTAACTGTTCATTGCGTGTGGCCAAATAAATAAAAACTCAATATGATATATTGGTGACGGGATGTGACCAAAGTTCATGTTTTGAAGAATTGATACCCGTGAGTAGGCAGGATACTGGTACATTGGTAGGAGTCATCATTGGTTACTGGATTCTTGGAGAGCACGCAAAAAAACTGCCAGTGAATTCTGCAGAAGCTATAAACATGAAGTGAAGGAGAAAGCAATGTTCCATCTACTTTATACATGCCCAGCATTGGCCCATAGAGTGTAAACTAAATTTGGAATGCACAGATTAAAAGCTCACCGACCTGAGTAATTTTAAAACCTCCTGCAGGCTTTGCAGATAATGATTTATCTATGTTGATGTTCAACGTATCTGTCGCACTATCCAATAGCAAATGAGCTGCATACTGGCCCTCGATGCAAATACAAGTCTGTATTGCCTTCAAAAGGCATTTAACGGTACTGTGTCGTCAGTCGGAATGGAAAATCTGGTCTTCCTCCAGATTCCCACATAGCGTTTGATGACTTATCTTTCTTGATGTTCAACGTATCTGTCGCATTTCTCGATTGCAAATCAGCTGCAGACTGGCCCTCTATCGATGCCAATACAAGTCTGTATTCCCTTCGAAAGGCATATAACGATACTGTGTCGTCAGTCGGTATGGAAAATCTTGTCTTCCTCCAGATTCCCACATAGCGTTTGATGACTTCCTACAGCCCTTGGCAGTACGAAGGAAATCGAGCCTTTTTGTAGCCTTAAGAGTCTTCATTATTATTATTATTAATACATGCAGGGCAGGTGGCCTTAATAAGACCTACAAAATCACTGTACACGTTGTCCTGGAAGCATTTGTGATACATAAACAAACAAGCATGTGTACACTGTACCGCTGTTTTTTAATAGAATGTCCAATTAAAGTTCTCGAGAACTATGCTAGGGACACATAGCCTATAGATGACAATGGGTCTAACAACTAATACAGCCAGAAAACAATTTTCGAAGTCAGTCCTCATTTACCGTTAAAAGCCCCCCAGCACTTCCACAAAACTCAAGTTCCGTTTGTGCGTATGGTCTCACCAGTTGAGCCGTTGCTAAGAGTAAAACCAAGATACGTGCTTTTGTTGGCAGACGTAACGAGTAGCATTGATCGTTAGACCATTCTTTCGACACCAACTATTGGTAATGTGCCGAGCATGATGCCCTCCTTTCAAAAGGATACTAACATCATCGGCCTAACCGTCTATATATGTTTGTCCAACATAATTCACCTAGAAGCTGATCCACCATCATGTTTCATAATAGTGGTGATAGAACCCTCTTTTGGAGACATCCTCGCTTCACACCTACTTGGTTTGTGGAGTTGTCCTTCGTGTGAATAAACAAACATCGGCCATCCAACGCCCGTTGTATCCAACCCTTAAATATTGACTCGAAAAGGGCTTTATCGAAAGCCTCTCTATGTCATGAAAAATGCCAAGAGTGATCGCTGCTTAGGAGATAGTTTCTTAAATGACAGAGAACAACTATGAAAGGATGGTATCTGTAGTCTTTCCTGCTTTATACCCCTGTTACGTATCGCTTAGCGGGTTTTCTTTGGACAGACATTTGTAATATGCCAGTCGACTAATCTTACCAAAGACTTTAGAAAGTATGAGGAAAGGCTGATCGGTCTAAAGTTTTTCGTCTTGCAATAATAAATTTGCACTGGTTTGGAATAAAGACCATCCTCACGTTTCTCCAGGCCACGAAGATTATTTGAGAGCCTACATTATTTCCAAACGCTGTTGTATCATAATAGGTCGAATTCTGCCAGGATCCTGAGATTTGTAGGACTCCGAACGCCGGTTATACAATTTTTTTGTTATGTTTTAGTGTATTCAGTTTTGGTTTTCCTATTTTCTTCGGATGCATCCTGGGGAATCTTCCCCAATACGCAGTCAGGAGTGCGTTTCGAAATTAACTATGGCTAACCGCGGTTAACTTTACTCTACCAAATCTCGTTCCATAATTAACCAAAAACTTTTAATTAAATACTTGACGTCACTATTTTAACTATGACATTAGTGACATTACTACCTTATGGTTAACCACGGTTAACCATGGTTAATTTCGAAACGCACCCCAGGCAACTGGTGTTGACAAGTGCTGCACAAGACTCTCCCTTTGAAGAGCTGTGAGATAGTTGTTGGATAGTTTAAGATTTGTCCGTATCGCTAAAGGAGTCTTTTTCAAAACCTTTATTAATGCAACATCTTCTGTGATGGTCTCAATCGCCTCAAAATACTTTTCGTAAGACCTTTTCTACGATTTCCGAATAAGTCTTTTTAAAAGTTTTCTTGCTTAATTTTACAGAGCTTAATCGTCTTCACCACGAGTTTTGAATGCTTTATTCAGAAGATTAGTGGACCTTTATCTTAGTTTGACAAGGTTTTTCTTTCACCAATCCGCCTTGTGTGCACCACGTTAAGCTGGTCAACGGCCCGATTTATAGCCCGGAGATGCTCCCAATGCTCGTTCCGCTGCTATAATCGCCGCGACCACCTGTACTAGAAAATCAATATATCTACGATCGCTCATAGATATTACCGTTAACACTCTAGCTCCTATTGTCTTCTAGAAGAGGCCTGGAGCGAAAATTGATGAATGATTCGGCATTCAATATTTTCAAATTAGTAGTAGCCAAGTCCTCTAAAAGATACTATCCTCTACTGTTGGTGGTTGTTGTAGCAATGGGTGGTTAGGAACCAAAATTCTCAAATTATAGGCCAATAGCTTTACTATCGGTCCTATCCAAAGTCTACGAGCATTATATTATTATACACATTTCAAAATTTCTGCAATAAAATCTTTTAATATCCGACAGCCAATACGGGTTTCGGAACAAAAGATCAACTACCGATCTATTAAACTATGTAGCGCATTGTTGGAACAGTTGTTATCGCTTTAGACATCTTCAAGGCATTCGATCGAGTCTGGCATGCCAACTTAATCAACAAGCTCGTTGCGTATGGTTTTCATCCCAATGTTGTGAAGCTGATTCAAAATTTTCTATTCCACCGATACATTTCGTTCTCCTTAGACGGATTTTCTTCTGAGTCTAAACTAATTAACGCTGGTGTACCTCAAGGCTCAGTATTGTCCCCAACCCTATTTTTGATTTATATCAACGAATTGTTGAAAATCACCAGCAAACCAATAAATAGTTTTGCAGATGATAGTATTCTGCACAAGTCGTTCGAGCCCCTTCCTTTAAAAGGTGAAATGCACGAACGAATTAATCCCGCCCGGAGAGACGCTGCCATAAACGTTAATAAAGACGTAAAAAAAGTCGCCGATTGGGATGACCAAAACCTGGTTAATTTCAACTCTACCAAAACACAGCTGTTGATTGTTTCCAGATTAAAGGCCGAGCTCCCCAAAGATATTTTATCCCCAAAGATTATTATTAAAAACATTCGTTTATTGGGTGTCACAGTATCAAATGACCTACTCTGGAACGATCATATAATGGCGATGGCAAAAAGCGCGCCTAAAAAACTCGGCCTCCTAAATAGATGCAAAAAAATTTTCACTGCATACCAATTGCTCCATGTTTATAAGTCCTATATTCGTCCCTGCATGGAGTACTGTTGTCAAGTTTGGGGTGCTGCCTCTGTTTCCATCTTGGCCCTCTTGGACTCTGTTCAAAAGCGGGCCATACGAATTGTGGGTAAGGTTGGCAAATATCATGATATTTATATAAATATCAAAATATCCGATATATATCAGATATATATCCGATATATAT
The DNA here is from genome assembly GCA_963693315.1 of Diogma glabrata. Classification (NCBI taxonomy): domain Eukaryota; kingdom Metazoa; phylum Arthropoda; class Insecta; order Diptera; family Cylindrotomidae; genus Diogma; species Diogma glabrata. The sequence goes on from OY856186.1 coordinate 387,150,575, forward strand.
CAAGTTCTGATATTTATTTTTGAATCAGTTGTTTATCTTAAATTTAATACAATATGTGGCCCTTTCCACACACCTTCGTTTCTTACCTCTTCACCTATAAACTATATTCAAATATGGCAACTTCAATTCAGTTTTTATAGGCAAATTTATCAAGCCTTTCGTCTATATATTCGATTGCACAAGTCCGAGAATACGCTCGCTCACTTTGTCTTGTTTATTTTGTCAAGTTGCATTATCAATACCAATACAAGTTTGTAGAACTACTCCATTAATGATCTTTTACCGGCGACCAGTAATGCAACAATGGTCGAGTACTGGCAACCATAACTGGACCATTAACATAATGTTACTGGATAATGCCTTCGAACAATAAGTGACTGCCGTTCAAGGGCCAGAGAAAAAAGTCAGCAATGGCCCATACAAGGAAATAGAATTGGTCCAGTAATGGTCAATTTCTGGCGACCAAATATTTCAACAATGACTCGGTACTGGCAACCACGACTCACAGTGCTGGTAATTATGACTCGGCCACTAACATAATTTTATTTGTTGATAATTTCGACTGCCATTTATTTTCCAGAGAAAAAAACAATATTGAGCCATATAAGGTTGTACACTGTACAGCTGACCCAGTAACGTGCATTACTTGGCAATTTAAAGTAAAATAAACAGGCTATTTTTTATAAACCGTAGATCGGGTGATTCATGGATCTATAGTTATGGCTCAATAACAATAGCCAATTACTGTTTACCATTCATGGGTCAGTGCTTAGCCATTCACAGTTAACCAAATACTGGCTATTTTAGTACTGGCATAATAATAAAAGTCGCATACTGTTAACCATTAATGGACAAATGTTTGCCCGTATTTGAAATTCTGGAAAATCCTGCTAAAGTAGTAATTCCATTCTACCACACCATTGGTGGAGTCCCCGAAGTGAATGAAGTCTGAAATAATTATATTTAAGTAAGGAAGTATATGCTTCTTCTCTTTGGTGGTTCTTCAAACGTTTACCTAAAAATCAATGGTCAAGCATACATTAGCTAGGTGATAAGGTGCATCTAAAGACATGTTTCTCAAAGAAATGTCTGCTTCGATAAAAAAGTTTCTTAACTTCTACAGGTTACTCTAGTTTAAGATCGACTTCCAGTTTATGCCAAATTTCAAAAACAACGGCAATAGTCGTTTTATATTTTGGAGTTCGGTCTAAAGCGACTGCTATGGTCTTTAGATAATAAAGCATATGTTTAGCATGCATTACAATATTTATGTCATAAGTTTAGTTATGTCAGGATCTATGTCAGCTTTATGGTCTTATTCTTGGCATAGCTGAACCAGATTACCACGATTTGGCACGCGTTTTGCGGGCAATGCTGCAACAGTTTTTCAAATTTTAGGTAGGAATAGTTAATATTTTCTTTTTAAAAAATATGATACATATCAGGGAATAAATATCGTGATATATATCAATGATATATATCGGATATATATCATTGATATATATCATGCCAACCTTGATTGTGGGTGATCGAGCTTAGACTTGAAAACTTGATTCCCTACAACATCGTCGCACTGTTGCTGACCTCGTTTTTTTTACAAATATCGTCAATATGCCTCAAACTTATTCTTACCCCCATTCCACTCGGCAATCGGCTACCGCAACCAGTGAAACGGTCGAAATCCCGCGCTGTCATACTGGCGGATCGCAGAAAGACTTCTTTGTCCAAATTGCATACAAATGGAATAGTTTGCCGGAACCCTTAGTCTCAGGTGGCTTCAACCCGCAGAGGTTTAAAAAAGCGTTAATCAACACCTTAGAACGCTTGTTGTTGTGGGACCTAGGTCTAGACCTAGGTCTTAAAAGGTATTTATGTGTTGTGACACATATTCTAAACCCTATTACACAGCACTTTTTACTTAAAAAAAAAATATAATGGCCATGGCAAAAGGCGCGTCTAAAAATCTCGGCCTCCTCAATAGATGTAAAATATGTGAAGATGTCAATAGATGTATAGAGTATTGTTGTCAATTTTGAGACGCTGCATCTGTTACCATCTTGGCCCTTTTGGTCTCTGTTCAAAAGCGTGCTATAGGAATTGTTGGTGATCGAAATTTAACATTTAATCTTGATTTTCTACAACATCATCGAACTGTTGCTGATCTCGTTGTTTTTTATGAATATCCTCACTTGCAGTGCTCGAAAGAATTCAGATACATTATGCCTCAAACATATCATCTTCCCCGTTTTACTCGTCAATCGGTTTGTGCAAACAGTCAAACTGTCGAGATTGCAAATATTATTTATCATCAGCATATATGTTCTATTTGTTCTATTTATTCTATTTGTTCTATTTGTTCTATTTATCATCTATTTATCATATCATCAGCATATTTGTTATATTAAATTTGTAAAACGTTTTTCATCTTTCGCCTGTATGCATTTTATACTAAATAACTAAATATAAAATATATTAGTGTTACTAATTGTGAGAAAGATGATTTTTATTTAATGTTATATGTTTAAAGCTTGAATGTTTAACATGTGTATGATTCGAATGATATAATGATTTTAATATTAGAAATTTCAAACTTATTTGACCCACTTATGACCCCTTACTACCTATCTGAGTACTTTATCCACGCAAAAAAAATCCTGTAACAGGCTCTAGACTATTAACCACGTTTTGACATTCATTTCTTTTTATGCTGTCTATCGGAGTGACAGCGTTAATTGTTTTTATATTTTTCCAACAAAAATATTTTTTAGCTCCAACATTTTTTTCTCTGTATTCTTTTCCGCATGAAAATAAATATTAACTAAATTCTTTTATTGATTACAGGAATCAATACATTAATCAACATTATGTCACGTTTTGGAAAAAAATATGCAACCGATAGTAACATCACTCACAACGAACGTTTAGAATTTTTGGGTGATGCTGTAGTCGAGTTCCTAACATCGATTCATTTATTTTTTATGTTTCCTGAATTAGAGGAAGGTGGACTTGCGACATATCGAGCAGCAATTGTACAAAATCAACATTTATCGGTTTTAGCTAAAAAATTACATTTAGACGAATATATGTTGTACGCACATGGTTCCGATTTGTGTCATGAATTAGAATTGCGTCATGCGATGGCAAATTGTTTTGAATCGTTGATGGGCGCATTACTATTAGATGGCGGGATTGAAGTTGCTGATAAAGTATTTGGTGCAGCTTTATTTATGGAAGATGCAAATTTAAAAGAAACATGGGAAAATATTCCGCCACATCCTTTGCAGGAGCAAGAACCGTTTGGTGATCGGAAATGGATCGAATCATATGAACTATTGAAAAATTTAACAAAATTTGAAGAATCGATTGGTGTCGAATTTCGCCATATACGATTACTAACTCGGGCGTTTACTGATCGATCAATTGGATTTACTCATCTGACACTTGGTTCAAATCAACGTCTCGAATTTCTTGGTGATACAGTTTTACAGTTGATCTGTTCGGAATTTCTATATCGTCATTTTCCCGAGCATCATGAAGGTCATTTATCTTTGCTACGTAGTAGTCTTGTAAACAATCGAACACAAGCTGTTGTCTGTGATGATTTAGGCATGACACAATATGCGGTTTATTCAAATCCTAAAGCAGAACTAAAATCAAAGGATCGTGCTGATTTATTAGAAGCATTTTTGGGAGCATTATATGTTGATAAAGGACTTGAATTTTGTCAAACATTTTGTCACGTTTGTTTGTTTCCACGATTACAAAATTTTATTATGAATCAAGATTGGAATGATCCAAAATCAAAATTACAACAATGTTGTCTAACACTTCGCACAATGGATGGAGGAGAACCTGATATTCCGGTTTATAAAGTTATCGAGTGTTCAGGCCCAACAAACACAAGAGTTTATGAAGTAGCAGTTTATTTTCGTGGGAAACGTTTAGCATCAGCGACAGGTCATAGTATTCAGCAGGCTGAAATGAATGCAGCAAAGCAAGCGTTGGAAAACTCGCAAGATCTTTTCCCTCAGTTGGATCATCAAAAACGTGTAATCGCTCAAAGTATTAAAAGACAAAAAGGCGATAAACATGATTCGAATAATTCGTTAAATATAGCACAAATCAACGAAAGAAATGCAAACTTGATTGTAGCGAAAGCAGCACGACACCTTTCAAATCTACCTAAACAATACAGACCACGGGATGATCGTAATTCGAATTTAAGTGACAGCGATCTTTCATCGATCGGTAGTATAAGCAGCTATGAAGATGTTTCACAACAGAAACAAAAACAGAAGAAAAAGAAAAAGAGAAAAAATCGCACGAAACCCAATAAAATAGAAGATACGAAAACGATTTTCCAGGATAACTTAGAAGAGATAACATCTTCGGATTCAGCTGAGTTTAATGATTTTCAAGAGATTTTATCGATTGATGGTAATAATACTGATAAAAATGGGAAACATATAACGGATAATCAAGATTCGTCTATGTGCAATGAAAATGTTAATATAAAAACAATGAATTATGCGACTGCGGTACAAGTGTTTAAAATTGAAGGAACGGAAGACTTATCATCTGATTTGGAATCAGGTGAAATTTATGATTTTTAAAGGATTTACGAAAAAAGTGAACGGTTTCAATTTAAAATTGTTTATTTTTTAATAATTAAATAAGGTTTGTAATATTTTTGTATCATTATCTGATAAAATTTCCTTTATTCAATAATTTAATCACATTTGATTGTAGTTCTAATGTTTCATGGGTGAATTTTGAATTTTCGTTATATGCTAACTAAACTAGCATAAAAAACTCTGATTGATTTTTTTTTTCAAGAAGTTTTTGAAAATGTTGATATTTTATTTTTATTTTATTAATTTTGCACAATGATAGTCTCAGAATTCTTAAGAGAAATTTTTTTAAAAGCATAGTTTTCGGCTTACCAGAATTTTTGCAATGAATTAGATTATATTGATATAGAATACGTCATAGATGCGAATGTTTGATTTTTAGTAAATATAAATAATATAATCAAACATAGTGGTTCAATTAAACAAACATTTTCATTACATAATGTCATGTCATTGAGATTTTTATTTAATTGAATTATATTGGGACATAATCAGAGGAAAATTGTTTATTCTCTCAACAACAAGTCTTTCATTAAAATACCTGAAGTTGAAATATTATTTTATTAAGTTTTTAGATTTGTAATGAATAAGATGAAGTTTGAGTTAACGTAGTTCAGTTAGGTTATTTTTGACCAATTTTTATTGATCGTGATCGATTGTTAGCAACGATGCAAAAGATCGTGCTTTTTGAAAAAATTACATATCCGGCTCGAAGGACCAACATTATTTTGTTTTTATTTATTTCTGAACTGTATAGCACTGGTATTATTTTTATTCGTAAAATACGATTAAATCTCTATATTACTATGGTACTTGTATTGATTATGATGTTATTAAATTAATTATTCTACAACTAACCACCAGTTCTGTAACGATATTGGTAACATTATATCGTATCCTTTAATGAATCAAATTGGATAAATTCTTTTGAAACAAATAATTATTTATTGTGCTTACAACTTCTTAATTTTCTCGTGTACATGGCACACGATTACACTTTTTCTATTATTGTCTATCTAAGGTTTCTCATATTTTCATATATCGTTTCTGTTGTCCTAATTATTTTTAGTAAAACTATACAAACTTATTTAAATTAATATTAATTTCAAATTCATAATATTAGGACAATTTATATTAGTTCACTAATAGTCCATAGTTATCTTATTATTTCACAGCAAAAGTATAACAATAATCCAAAATTATATTTTATAATCTTTCAAATATCTTGATAATTTTATAATTCTTCTCGTAGAGAATGTTTGTTCTACATCACTTGAAATAGATTTATTCTGTGTTCCATAATCCATTCCAATCATTTACTAAGACGTTACTTTGATTTTCAATATTTATTCTGTTTTCGTTTAGTATTACATGTTGCCTGTAAAACAGATACGAACCCAGATAAGAATTGTTTTCGGCTACATTTTTCAGATTGTTTTGTCTCCTTTAATTTCTAATCTACATTTTGGGCTAAAGAAGTTATCAAATTCAACACCAGAGTCTAAAACTCGATACAACCGCCGCATTGCTCGTCGAACCATTGTCCCAAGTGATTAAACATTTATTGTCTAAAATGTTACCAAACACTACTTATGATTGAAAAACCAGAAAATTTTGTTTTATGTTTTAAGAATTGACAACCTTTTTCTTCATAAACAATAATTTTTTAGCATTTTAATCATAATCATATTTTCCAATATCCAAATATTCTTTATAAATATTAACTTAACTTAGTAGACCCGGCTTTATGAGAGTTTCAATTTTTACGGGTCGGGGTTGTCCACAGTTGTAACGTAGTAAATTGTTGTAAGGGAATTAAAGAAATATTGTAAAATTTTAACTGTTTTATTGATTGATCACGTTTAAGGTTATACAACCAATAAAATTTTTATTAAAATAAAACTTTGTAATCGGTACGAAATAGTCCAAACAAATAAGCATGAAATAATTTTTTAATCATTAACGTGTTCAGTACGGTTAAATCGTTTTTCAATTCAAATCTAAGCATTTATATTTCTTATATTTTGTTTCCCTTTTCTGATAAGATTTTGTAAAACCGCGAGTTTTTAAAATGATGCCTGATGAATTGTAATATTTATCAGTCACGTGATCTCGGTAAGGTAAGGTTCTTTTAAATTAATGTTTGATGAATATAAATGATTCCTCCAATAATGCGATCAAATCGTGTTTAAGTGATCAAAACTTCCAGTTCAGGCTTGTACCTCATTTTTTTTAGTAAAAATAATTAATTTTTCACTCTGAAATTATTAAATAAAAATTCAATAGCACTTTTATTTTACGTCTGGAAAAATATGGAAATAATTCGTCCTTTATTTTGTGCTGTGGCTGTACAAAAACTTGCTGAAACACTAAAACATACTTAATACTAAAAATGGTTTATGCTTTTGTGTAATAATCATACGTATGACAGCTTAGGGTTGCCATTCATAACACTGTCTCCGCAAACCACTGTTTTTCTTTCCCTGTATAGATTGGATGAAACTAGCTCAACTGTTTTTCAGAAGAAAAGAAAAAAATGTTATTAATTTGTTATAGCAATTTCATCTAAGACTAGGCTGTTGTATTAAGAAAAGCCCCTACTGGTACAAAGATAACACCATCTTGCTCTAACCCTATCATAGCTCTGGGAGAAAAGGTCTCGGTGCAAAAACACAATAATCAACACCTAGCGAATATATTTGATTGTACTTTATTGAACCTTTCTTTACATTGCTACTATCTAAAAATTCTAACGAATCTTCGGCCTTTCTTTTATTTCTAAAACTAAAATCTAATTTTTGATTCATAAAACTTTCGTTTTTGTGCAACGAATCAATCTTCTGATTCAACAAAGTTAATTTCTATTCAATTCATTTATTACTTGCCATGTTTGATGAGGATGTTGAATTTTTTCCTTTGGACGTTTTCTTTTCCTTGCACCCTCCATCTGGTCAAGCTTGCTTCAACTAGCTTTAGTTTATTTAAATAAGTTTTAAAAGATTTAAAATAAGTTTACTTTAAGATTTTGCGATGACTTAACTCCTCCAGTTATACCTTGGTCATGACTGGTATAACTTTGCAACTTGTTTTAAGAATTGACAACATTTTTCTTCATAAACAATAATTTTTTAGCATTTTAATCATAATCATATTTTCCAATATCCAAATATTCTTTATAAATATTAACTTAACTTAGTAGACCCGGCTTTATGAGAGTTTCAATTTTTACGGGTCGGGGTTGTCCACAGTTGTAACGTAGTAAATTGTTGTAAGGGAATTAAAGAAATATTGTAAAATTTTAACTGTTTTATTGATTGATCACGTTTAAGGTTATACAACCAATAAAATTTTTATTAAAATAAAACTTTGTAATCGGTACGAAATAGTCCAAACAAATAAGCATGAAATAATGTTTTAATCATTAACGTGTTCAGTACGGTTAAATCGTTTTTCAATTCAAATCTAAGCATTTATATTTCTTATATTTTGTTTCCCTTTTCTGATAAGATTTTGTAAAACCGCGAGTTTTTAAAATGATGCCTGATGAATTGTAATATTTATCAGTCACGTGATCTCGGTAAGGTAAGGTTCTTTTAAATTAATGTTTGATGAATATAAATGATTCCTCCAATAATGCGATCAAATCGTGTTTAAGTGATCAAAACTTCCAGTTCAGGCTTGTACCTCATTTTTTTTAGTAAAAATAATTAATTTTTCACTCTGAAATTATTAAATAAAAATTCAATAGCACTTTTATTTTACGTCTGGAAAAATATGGAAATAATTCGTCCTTTATTTTGTGCTGTGGCTGTACAAAAACTTGCTGAAACACTAAAACATACTTAATACTAAAAATGGTTTATGCTTTAGTGTAATAATCATACGTATGACAGCTTAGGGTTGCCATTCATAACACTGTCTCCGCAAACCACTGTTTTTCTTTCCCTGTATAGATTGGATGAACCTAGCTCAACTGTTTTTCAGAAGAAAAGAAAAAAATGTTATTAATTTGTTATAGCAATTTCATCTAAGACTATGCTGTAGTATTAAGAAAAGCCCCTACTGGTACAAAGATAACACCATCTTGCTCTAACCCTATCATAGCTCTAACCCTATCATAGCTCTGGGAGAAAAGGTCTCGGTGCAAAAACACAATAATCAACACCTAGCGAATATATTTGATTGTGCTTTATTGAACCTTTCTTTACATTGCTACTATCTAAAAATTCTAACGAATCTTCGGCCTTTCTTTTATTTCTAAAACTAAAATCTAATTTTTGATTCATCAAACTTTCTTTTTTGTGCAACGAATCAATCTTCTGATTCAACAAAGTTAATTTCTATTCAATTCATTTATTACTTGCTATGTTTGATGAGGATGTTGAATTTTTTCCTTTGGACGTTTTCTTTTCCTTGCACCCTCCATCTAGTCAAGCTTGCTTCAACTAGCTTTAGTTTTTTTAAATAAGTTTTAAAAGATTTAAAATAAGTTTACTTTAAGATTTTGCGATGACTTAACTCCTCCAGTTATACCTTGGTCATGACTGGTATAACTTTGCAACTTGTCCTTGCGTGTGTGGCCACTACTTGCTATTGGCATTAGGCGAACTGGATGTTCTGAATCAGGCGAACTGTAAAGTACTGCTTCTATTTGCCTAGAAGTCAGCTTTTAAGAAAAATGTATTACCTAGACATTGGCTCTGACGACGGGTACCTAAGGCCGACTAGAACACAGAGGATGGGAGTGAGTGGAGTGTGAGAGCGTGTCTAGATCTTGAATTCCCGTCAGGAATCACAAACCAGACAATAAAGACATTCACCTGGACCACCTGTTTTGTTTGTACCCCTCCGTGACGTACGTTAAACTAATACATAACTACATAGGTTCTTAAAAGGATCTTAAAAATTGACGTACATAATTAAAAAGTAATATCTTAATAAATATTACATTCGTCCATTTAACCAGCCATTCCTATAGCATGGTTGATGTCTTTTCTTCTTCTTCAAATAATCGCGTCACTGCGATAATAATGAATATTGAACACTGTTGTATAGATCTCCTTTGATTTATGATAGATTTAGTAGGCGTACGTGCAAAAGAACATTACAACACTTAACAGTAGTTGGCATACCCAATTGTTGTTCATATGTGAATAAAATTGGTTATCGAATTAAAATAAAAAACTTAATTTCGTTTTATTATTTAATACGAACTCTCACGCTTGTAAGGCGTTATAAGAATAAAAAAAGAGAGAGTGTTCTCTTCTATAAAAATTTACAGTATATATATATTTCATAATTGGAAGATACAAATCCCTTCCAAATTTACAATCATGAGAAAAAACTAAGATACTAAAATATTATTTTATTTTATCTTCTTTCAACAAAATAAAACACAAATATTATAAATTATCAAACTTACAATATTTTATGTTTATTGATAAAAAAAAAGAAAACATTTTCTTTATCTGTTAATTATCAATTATGTTCAAACAAAATTTAACTGTCTCAACAGAGATTAGAAAAATGAATATACATAAATTCTTCTTTGGTCTCTGTTGACACTTAAAATAAATCATTAAATAAACTTCGTTAATCACACAATTGATAATTAACATATTCGCACCTATTGATTTATTAATTTTAAATCAAAACTATTAGTACGTTTAATTTTGACCTAAACTATCTGTTATCGGTGGTGTCAGATTATTGATGACATCATTGTTGACATCGGTAATTCTGATGGCAAACTTAAAACGTTTGATGAGTTTTATGTATATGACATATAAAATTATGATTACTGCCAATGAAAGTAAAATATATAGAGCGATATTAGAATATTGTCTATTGTATTTTTCCCTTTCGATTAGATCATCATTCAGTTGTTTCATCTTCAAGTGAATATCTTCAATCTCTTCATTACTATCCATGTTGAATATTTTTAGTGATGAGTTGGTGATAATTCCTCTTTTAGAATATTTATCTAATTGAATACTCAAGTTTAATTTTGGTATGAATGATGATATTAGATTAGTAGTAAATAACTCCTGTGAAGTCATCATAATAGAGCCATGATTTAAAGCACATCCTGGTTTGAGTTCGAGAATACCTTCGCCTTTTAGTTCAATTGTAGTTGTTGAAGAGTTACAATTTAAGTTAATGACGTATTCTTGATCTAAGATGTATATCCATTTGTTGGAGTATCTTAATTGTATCCATATAATGGACGGCTTAGTAGAATATATTTTGCAGCTCGATGAAATTTGTTTACCATGATTTAGTAATTCTAACTCGCATCTACTGACATTTGATTGCATACCATACGTAGGATGTTGTTGTCTACAATAGTGGTAATTTGAAACAGCTTCACACTGATCCATATCTTCTATTGGATAAATCAGTGTTCTTTGGAGATCTGTTACTAAAAATCTTGATGATGGTTGAATGAAAACATATTTGTCATTGTACCTTGTTGGAACTGGAACCATATTAAAAATTTGAAATTCTTCTCTATTTGGAAGTGGTATTTTAATGTCGATGATTATTAACTGATGTTGAATTTTGTAAAGTTTTATTAGGCCATCAGGTGTATCATCTCCAGGTAGCATTAAGTTAGAAGGAACCTTTTGGCGAATAAGCTTAAGTTGACTCAATAATTGTTGAGGTGTAAACAGCAGTGGATGAATTTTACCATTTTGTGATTGAATGAGGATGTCGATTAATGCGTTCTGTACGTTTTGATAATCAATTAATGCCAATGTTAGCTGAGTTGATAACAATGTAAATGTTTGTGAAGAGTTGAGTTTATCAACAATATATGTTTGTTGATTTATAACTGTTATCAGATATTCTATTTGATTATTAATGGAATCAAATTGTTTCCTGATCATCTCGTTTGATTTCTTCAATACATTGACTGTAGACTCAGAAATAGAAGTTTGTTTATGAATCAAATTGGTCATATGTTTTTCGTTTCTTCTGATTTCTTTGATGTCAGCTTCGTATTCATCAGCGAATTTTTGATCAAGCACTCCAAAAAATTGATTGGCCAGCGTGCCGACAATGTTAATTAATCCTCTTCGTTTTCTGTTTGCTTCTCTATATGGTTGACTTAAAATTGTATTTTTATTCTCTTTCTCTTCTATCTGGTAGTTCAATTGATACAAAATTGTTGTACAAATTTGTTTGTTAATCTCGCCATCATGATAAATTGAACATAAATGTTTTAGCTTATTCATATGTGTTTTGAAATTGTTGAATTCCTGCCAGTAGTTTTCTAAATTGTAGTACACTATTATGTTCCAATCATTATCGATTAATTGTAATCGACCCATATCTTCGAAATAAATTCCGGGGTGATTTTTAAATGGCGTAGCTGTATGCGTTGGAAGACCCCTTCCGCCCCAAAAATTGGAAAATAGTAGTAAGAAACATAAAATTGATGATAATTTTAAAGATGAATTTCTTTTTGTAACTACTAATGAAGTCTGGTTTTGAACATTTGATGGAATGTAATTATTTTCTTCTATTGGAAGTGGACAAATCTTTACTATTGGTCTTTTATAAATATTTTTATTAGTTTTGACCGAAACAACACGGACTAGGTTGTCTTTGCCAGAATGTGTTTCAATTACTTTTCCAAGTAACCATTTACTTGGAGGTAAGTTGTCTTCTTTAATGAGGACAATACTTCCTATTTTTATATTCTGTTGTTCTGCCTTCCATTTGATGCGTTGTTGAAGTTGTGTTAAGTATTCTGAGCTCCATCTTTTCCAGAAATCTTGGTTCATGCGAGTAAGTAACCTCCATCTTGTTAATCTGTTAGATGGAATATCTAATAAATTTGATTCTGGACTTGAAAACAAACTTCGACCAATCAAAAAGTGTCCGGGTGTTAAAACATCTAAATTGTCTGGATCATCATTTATTTTGCAAAGTGGCCTTGAATTTAAGCAAGCTTCGATTTGTGCCAAAACGGTTGTCATCTCTTCGAATGTTAGTTTGGTATCTCCAACTATTCTTTTGAGGTGGTTTTTTACTGATTTAACACCCGCTTCCCATAAACCACCCATGTGAGGAGATAGTGGTGGAATAAAATGCCATTCAGTGCCATTAGCTGATAATTTATCGGTGATTTCTTTATATGTTTGCATGAATTCTTTAGAGTTTTGTTTTAACATTTTGTTTGCTAATACAAAGTTTGTTCCATTATCACTAAATAGTTTTGAAACAATTCCTCTTCTTGATATGAACCGTTTGAAAGCAGCTAAGAATGCAGTTGAAGTCAAATCACTTACAACTTCTAGATGAACAGCTTTTGTAGATAAGCATACAAATACACTAATGTATCCTTTAAAGGTTTTGGAACCCCTTCCTTTTGACATTCGAATATCAAATGGACCAGCAAAATCTACAGCACTATTTGTAAATGGAGGGGCGATATTTACTCTTTCTTTTGGTAACGAACCCATTAATTGATGTGATGTTTTTGATTTGTATTTAAAACATATGACACATTTGTTTATATTATTTTTAACAGCTCGTGTACCGTTTATTATCCAAAATTTCCTTCTTGTGTATGACAAGGTTAGCTTGTTTCCACCATGTAATGTTGTGATATGTGCAGCATTAATCACTAATGTTGTAAGTGCACATTTATAAGGTAAAATTGCAGGATGTTTTTCTTCGAAATCTAAGTTAGCGTTCTGCAATCTTCCCCCAACTCTAATGATTCCATCACTATCTAGGAATGGATAAAGTGAGAAAATGTTGCTTTTGTTATTGATTGGAATTCCACTTTTAAGATTTTGAGCTTCCGATGCAAATTCGTATTTCTGGCCTAATCTAGTGATTAAAGTTGTTGCTTTGTTAAGTTCATCCAATGTCAATGTACCATTGAATCTAAAGCCTTTTTGTGTCCTTAAATTTTGTATGAATCTTATACAAAACGCAGTGACTCTTATTAACTTATTGTAGGAAGAATATTTGTCTATTAAATTTAAGTCGTTACAATTTGTAATATTTGTAACGAATAAACTTGAAACTTTTCGTAATTCAAGATCTGTATTTAAATTTTGATTACTGAATTTCATATATTCTGATTGCTCGTTTTTTAACCATAATGGACCATTCCACCATATATTGTGATCCAATAATTCTTTTGGATTTAATCCTCTGGATGCACAATCTGCTGGGTTGTCTTCGGAAATGACGTGATTCCATTGATTTGGGTTCATATTAGTTTGAATTTCCGAGACTCTATTTGCTACGAACGTTTTCCATTTGTTGGGATTACCTCTAATCCAGGCCAATACTATAGTTGAATCACTCCACGCGTAAACTGTCGTATTTGAAATCTGCATAGCTTTTTGGATTTGATATATTAGTTTTGATAGTAAAACTGCTCCACACAATTCAAGCCTTGGCAATGAAATTTTTGTTTTTATTGGAGCAACTCTTGTTTTTGATGCCAATAAACATACATTTATTTCTCCATCTTCTTTTACTGACTTGCAATATATTGAAGCTGCGTATGCTTTTTCGGAAGCGTCACAAAATCCATGAAGTTCTAAATTTTTTAGGTTGTTCGAAAATTGTATCCATCTTGGGATTTTAATTGCCTCCAATGTTTTTAGTTCATTTCGTAGATTAAACCATTTTATAGCAACATCTGGTGGAACTTCTTCGTCCCAAGTAACACCTGCTAACCATAAATCTTGCATTATGATTTTTGCATTGATTATTGTTGGGGCCAAAAGTCCTAGTGGATCGTATAATTTGGCGGTATCAGACAAAATTTTTCGTTTTGTAAATTTTTCATTTGGAGGAACATCTTTTAACGTGACTCTAAATTCAATATTATCATGTGTTGTGTTCCATATAGTGCCCAATGTTTTAATAGAATTATCTTTATCTAACTCATAGTTGCCGAATTCGCGATCTATTATTGGTATATCATTTAATAAATCTGGATCATTGCTTGACCATTTTCGCAATGTCATCCCACCAGTTTTTAATAATTTTATTAAACCATTTATTAGTTGTTGTGCTTCTTTTTTTGTGTCACAACCTGATAATAAGTCATCCACATAAAAGTCATTTAAAACTATTTGAGTTTCACGAGGATAGATTTCTATATTATCTTTTGCTATTTGTTGTAGAGTTTTAATAGACAAATATGATGCTGAAGCGGTACCAAAGGTAACTGTATTCAATGTGTATTCTCGAATTTCATCATTTGGATTGAAGCGCCATAAGATTCTTTGAAAGTTTTGATGTTCTTTTGAAATTTTAATCTGTCTAAACATTTTTTCTATGTCTGAAGTAAAGACATATTTATGTTTTCTCCATCTTAACAATATTGATGATAAATCATCTTGTATAGTTGGACCAATATGCATTAAGTCGTTTAGACTTACGCCAGTTGTGGTTTTAGCTGATGCATCAAAAACAATTCTTAACTTCGTTGATGAACTACTTTCTTTGAAAACTGCGTGATGTGGCAAATAATAGCATTTTTCAATATTTTCATATAGATTATTTTGTGTTGGTTCCATATGATTCAAATCTAGATAATCTTGTATTATTTTAGAATAATCAGATTTTAATTCTGCATTCTTATTTAATCTTTTTTCGATTTGTAAAAATCTAGACATTGCAGAAAATCTTGATTTTCCTAATTTTAGATTAGTATTATCTTTAAACGGAATTTTCACAACATATCGGCCATCTGCTTGTTTCTTGTAAGTTTCTTCATAGAATTTTTCGCAGTATTTTTCATCCGATGTTTGTTGTCTCGCATCGTGTATTTCTTCAATTTCCCAAAATCTTTTCAGATCATAATCTTCGTTCACTGTACCAACCATACTTATTAGTTGATCGCTATTTTTTTGAGATGTGTTGCCTAGTAGGATATATCCAAGCTCAGTTTTTTGAGCTACAGGAGTATTTATCTTTCCTTTGATTAAACCAGTTTGTATTATACTGGAATAGTAATCTGCGCCTAGTAATACATCTATTAGAGCTGGAACATTATAGTTTGGATCTGCAAGAACTATATTTTGAAGATGTTTCCATTGGATTTCCTTTATATTTTGTTCTGGAAGATTTGGTGTTATATTTTGCAAAACCATCGCTTCTATGTTTAAATTAAATAGTGATGGATATATAGGTCTAATGTTTAACTCGACCATATGTTTTATTTTTGCTGTTTTTGTTGATGCTAAACCTGAAACTTCAGTGTTGATCCTTGTTTTATTTAAGCATAGTCGCTGAACTGTATCTTCAGTTATGAATGATGCTTGTGAGCCAGGATCAATCAATATTCTCAAGTATTCATCTATTCCGTTCCTTCCTCTTGTTTTAACTAATGCTGTTGCAAGAAGAGTTTTATGATTTGTTTTGTTGACCATGTAAGTGGCACTGTTGACCGTTGTCTGACTTGGTCCTGGTAAATTTTCTACCAGACTGCCGTCTGGTTTATTCTGATTGTTAACTGGTATTATTGATGATGTTGAAGGTGCGTTTCTTTTTGTGGATTTATTTTGACGTTTCGGTACATTATTATGCAATAAAGTATGATGCTTGATATTGCATATTTCACAAATCAACTGTGAATCGCAGTTATCGTAAGTGTGATTTCCAGAAAGACATCGAGTACAACTTTTATTTTTGTTTAAAAATTGTCGTTTTAAATGAACACTTAAATCCAAAAACTCAGGACAATCAGAAAGGCTGTGAAATGATTTGTTGCATTTCTTACATCTTGAGCTAACTGTTGCATGATAGCTCTTGTTGAATTTGACGAACGGCTTTCCGTGCTTTAGATTTTTATTTTCAGTTATTGTTTCTAGTGATTTAAATCTCGATTCTAGAAACTGTGTGAATTGATCTAAACTTGGAATTTGTTTGTTGTCATCAAGAGATAATTCAAATAGTCTTTTTGATTCTCTATCTAATTTTTGACTCATTAGATAGATGATGAATGCATCTGCTAAATCATGTTCTTGTGCTAAGTTTTTTAGAGAAGATATAGAGATAGCTAAACTATCGTGAAGCCTTTTTATAGCTGATGATGATTCTTCAACAATTGTTTGATGATTACACATTTTTTCAAATGTTTTGTTTATTAACAGCCTTGTATTATGATATCTTGTACAAAGCGTATTCCATGCTTTGGTGTAATTTTGTTCATTTATTGGAACAGGAAGTAGTAATTCTTTCGCTTCTCCAGTAAGATTTGATATTAAGTAATGCATTTTTTCGACATTGCTTAATTGTTTATTATTGTGAACTAATTGTTCAAAATAGTCACGGAATGGTATCCATGCTAAATAGTTACCATCAAATGATGGAATTTTAATTTGTGGCAATTTTATTTGACATTCTCGATTGTCATTGCCTATTGCAGTCTTATTTTGTGTAATATTAAAACTGCTTATTTTTTGTTGAAGTAAAGATAATATTTCTTTATATTCATCCTCTAGCAATCCGTGGTCAGAATTTGTGAAATATTCGTGTTGTAGATCTTCATCGCTGGCGGAAAGAAATAGTTGCATATGCTCTTCGTCAATCATTTTCCAGATGTTTTGCATTTCACTTTCTGTATTTTTGTAGAAATGGATTAGCTGACCGTCTTTTTCTGCATCTTTGAAGTTCTTTTGAAGTTTTTGATGTAGAAATTTGACTTTTTTGAGATTTTGTTGTATTGTTTTATCCAATTTGTTATCAGATGATTTGTTATCATTCGATAGACGTTTTTGTTCAGCTTGACGTATACCTGTTGTAACTTCATGTAATTTGTCTTTGCATGATTGGATGAATTTCTTGACTGTTGCGTTAAATATCTTGTTTTCATCTTTCTCGAAATAAATGTGATCTGCGCTGGATGATGAAAATTTTCTTACTATATTTTCATCCAACTTGTTCCATTCAAACAGAAGTTCATTTGATGCTTCAATAAGCTTTTCAATTTCTGACGAAAACTGTCGTGTGAGAATTGTTTTTTCCAATGTTTTAATGCCAGAATCATACAATTTTTTATATTTTCCCGTTAAATCAGCTAACTTTTTGTATTCAGTATCCATGTTGATTACTTTATACTTCGTTGATGCGCAGATGGAAAATGTTTACTCACAACTCACGTAACACTGGAGTCAAACGTTGACAACTTTTTGTTTTTGTTGGAAACAATAAACCAAATAACCTTGATGTAGGTTAATTTTATTGGTATAATGAAATACCTTTAATTTTACTATATTTATAAATAGTAAAATTGGAGCACTAGATTTTGTTAATCTTAACTGATTATATATAAATCTTTAGCACTGGCAACTTTGATAGCTTTAAATTGATTATATAACTTATAATCCGTAGCACTGTTGCTTTAATGGCTCGAAGGACCATGAATAAAATTGGTTATCGAATTAAAATAAAAAACTTAATTTCGTTTTATTATTTAATACGAACTCTCACGCTTGTAAGGCGTTATAAGAATAAAAAAAGAGAGAGTGTTCTCTTCTATAAAAATTTACAGTATATATATATTTCATAATTGGAAGATACAAATCCCTTCCAAATTTACAATCATGAGAAAAAACTAAGATACTAAAATATTATTTTATTTTATCTTCTTTCAACAAAATAAAACACAAATATTATAAATTATCAAACTTACAATATTTTATGTTTATTGATAAAAAAAAAGAAAACATTTTCTTTATCTGTTAATTATCAATTATGTTCAATTAAAATTTAACTGTCTCAACAGAGATTAGAAAAATGAATATACATAAATTCTTCTTTGGTCTCTGTTGACACTTAAAATAAATCATTAAATAAACTTCGTTAATCACACAATTGATAATTAACAATATGTTCAACTGTTGAACTCACAACTCGACTACAAAGTACATCCAAGATCTAAATTTTTATTTTTAAAAACCAATCATCACTTGCAGTAGTATTAAAAGTAATTGCACAAAATCAGTTTTAAATTTTTATTATTATTTTTTTTGTTTATTTTAATTAATTTTTTTCAAAATTTATATACACCAAATGTTATAAATAAACACCACAACAAAAACAATACCAAAACAAAAACAATAAACACATAAGTTCTTATACATATTTATAATGTCATATTAAACTTAACTAACTGATCACAACCTTAACTATTTTTAATTGTGTTTTTAATATAAAATAATTCTTTATTATCCTTGTTTTTCTTATTAGAAATAACACTGTTTATATATGGTTTTCAATATTATATTTGGTTTTCAATAAAAAGTTGGAAATTATGTCAATTATTATAAAAAAAAAAACAAAAATTAAACTAAAAACATAAAACAAAACATCACAAAACCAAAAAAACTTTAAAATGAGTTGAGGTAGAAGATTAAACCATCCTCAACCAAATTCAACGACCCAACCACTCCCGAGCACCAAACTACATCTCCCAAACAAAACTGAAACCTGACTGCTTGAACTTGAAAAATAGAAACATCTCACATTCCAGAAATCTTGGGTCAGCATAAACTTGTATGTTATTATTTTTCTAACACAAAAAAATAAATGAGAAAAAGACAAAATGAGCAAAGAATCAGGTAACAAGTAGTAACAAGAAAATATAAGTCGCCGTATAATTTTTATCACATATACGAAAATTAGAGACAGGTTAAATTATTGTGAAATATAAAAAGAAACACTTGTTTTTCCAGACAAACAAAAGGGAGTCAAATTATTAAAATAAATGTAAAATTTTAAACAAAATTAGTTGACATCATATATTTATGTATGGGAACAGAAATTTTGTATTTATTGTTGTAATAGTCTGTGATGAGAATAATTTAATTTGGAAAGGCGAGTAAAATTTTGATAAAAAAAGAATTAATGAAACGTTAAAACGTTACAATCGTGGGGACGACCTACATGGCCCGAATGATAAGAGATCTCAAGTCGGGCTCTGAAAAGAACAGAATAAATGTGAATCTTTCTAAGGAAGGATACAACTAGCGAATGTCTTTGGTGTGATAGACACCAAGATATTAACCTTGGGGGTTGCAGATTTTATATCCACCATTGCCCGCTTTAGAAAGAATGCTAGCTTTAATAACTTTATTTGCCAGTTTGGCGTTGAAATGTTTGGAAGCGTCACTTTGGATGAAATTTCGAACGAAAACGTCCTGACCTGATTTAAAATCGCGCGGGCGCGACTCCGGAGATTGTATTGGTTTTCGTTCCTAAGGTGGGCAGAGTTTAGATGTTTAAGTAGCAATTGTCTTGCTATGGTTATGTGGCGGTGTAACTTCAATGTCACTATCGAGACCATACCAAACACCAAGTAATGCGGAGAAAAACAAGTTGACGAATGTGTTGCATTCCTTAATGCCGAAGCAATTTCATAAATGTGTTTGTCCCACTCATCATCGGCCACATAAGCTCGGATAGCTGAAAATACAAATCTGTTGACTCGTTCTGAAGCGTTTGCTTGTGGAGAGTATTTTGGTGTAAAAATATGATGGATACCACAACGTTGGAGTAGATCTCGAAGAAAGTTGGACTTAAATTGACAACCATTGTCGGAAAACAATGTTTCCGGAACACCAAACATAGAAAAAAATCGATTTTCTAAATACCGAGCCAATGTTACAGCAGTAGCACACTTAAGTGGCTCAAGCATGACAAATCGACTGTTAACTTATCTAGGACAATTAGTATATATTTGTTCCCGAGTTTGGATCGCGGATAAGGTCCGACAAAGAGATGTTGCTATGGTCTTTCGACTTCAACGAACGATCCCATTTTAGGTCTTGTACTAAAGTTGACAGGCTTAGTCATCTTACACGTTTCGCATGAACCAATGTAGATCTTAACATCATGAGCCATCTTGGGCCAGCAAAAGGTTCGCTGTAAAATGTTCAAGGTTTTTGCAACACCAAGGTGGGTTGATTTTGGTAAATTATGGGCTTGAAGAAGAAGCTCTGGGATTAAAGAAGAAGGTACAAATAATTTCCAAGAAGAGATATCAGTGTTCAACTCTGTGGGGATTGGAGAGAAGCAAACTTTACCATCTTTAACACACATGTTGATATTTTCTTATGCATTTTGTACCTTATTAATAAGTGATACATAGTCGTCACTTTTAAATGCCTCAGAACCTAAATCCACGTGTAATGACAGAACAGTCTCATCGGGTGGTGTGATGGAATCTATGAAAACTCTCGAGAGTGTACCAGGGACAGTATTATCACTTCCCTTGCGATATTCGATTTTAAAATCAAAACCTTGGAGTTTTCAACTACCGCGCTAAACGACCGGATAAATCTTTTTGATTCACTTAAAAAGCATGATCGGTGATAATGGTGAACCGATACCCTTCGATATATGGACAAAACTTTTTGACAGACATTACGGCAGCTAAGCACTCTAGTTCGGTGATGCTGTAATTTCGCTGTGCTTTGTTAAGCTTATGGGAAATGAATGCGATTGGATGTTCAATATTTTCAGCCGAACGCTGGAAGAGAACACTTCCAACTCCTGCTTTAGAAGCATCGCATTGAATGAAAAATTCCTTAGAAAAATCTGTATTGGTTAGAACGTGAGCTGTAACAAGAAAAGATTTTAGTGCTACAAATGATTTTTGTGCACCATCATTCCACCGAGTAGTTGCTGATTTTTTGAAAAGGTCAAACACTGGACTTGCTACCGAAGAATAATTTGGAATAAAACGACGATACCAACCAGTCATACCTAAAAAGCGACGAATTTGTCGTGATGTTTTTGGGACAGGAAAGTTAACAATTGCTTCGACTTTGGATGGGTCAACACGAATGCAACCGTCACCAATCACATAACCAAGATATTTTGCCTTCTAGAGGAAGAATTTACTCTTTTATAAGTTAATAGTTAAGCGAGCGTTTCGTTATAGACTGGCAACCACAGTAAGCAGGGACATATGCTCTTCAATGGTTGATGAAAAAACTAAAAGATCATCTAAGTAAACGAACACTCGATCGTGTAAATGATGCGGAATGACTTTGTGCATGAGTTTACACATAGTTTGAGGAGAATTACAAAGTCCAAAAGGCATGACAGTAAACTGGTACAACGATCGACCAGGAACTACAAAAGCTGTCTTATCCCTAGATGCCTTTTCAAGAGGAATCTGCCGAAATGCATCTTTCAAATAAATACTAGATATGTATCTACTTTGATCCAATCGACTTAATAGGCTCTCAATTAAAAGTAACGGGTAAGCATCTTTCACGGTAACCTCGTTTAATTTTCTTGCATCAAGACATAATCGTACTTTACCGTACTTACCTGTGAACGTTTTTTTTCATTTAATTTTACCTCATTGGCATTAAAATGCTCTTCTAACTGTTCCACATAGTCTTCAAATGACTATTTAGATTTGTTGTAATTACGAAAACATGGTACAGATATATTCATAACAGAGTTTTTTTTATCACCGTTATCTTTAATTGATTTAAACAAGTCTTCTTGTTTTTTGACCATGTCACTCATCCACTTATTTTGACCTTCTAACAAGGATTTTAAAAATTTTCCTAACTCACCCATTTTTAATTTTATTTTATAATGCACTAACACAAATTACAATACAGAACATACAAAAATGAAAATATTTTTAACAATGATAAATAGGAACAAATATATTGTAACGGTATTTAGATCTAATAGCGTAATCACTTTTGGTACTCATAGTTCCACAGGATTTATAGCTGAGTCATCAGGGATCATTTTTGTGATCAAAAATAAATTTACGTTACCAAAGAAAAAATTTTTATGAGTACCTGAATTAGTTGCAATAAGAATGTGGTCGCGGCAACCCAGAATAAGAGCAAATACCTTAATTGTAGCCACCCAGCAAACAAGACTATTCATTTGATAGTAATTCTATTAGAACGTAAATACGAAAATAAACGTTATATATTGAAAGCTTGTTGAATAATTGACCTTCAATAATCCTAAATTTCCACTATTTTGAAAAACTGTTGCACCAATATGCATTTAATAACAAAAAAATTAATTAAACTACGAATAAATTATCAATATATTTATAATATAAATAGACTCACATTGTTGATCGATGACTTGAAATGAAATTTAGACATCCGCCATTACAATTCGTTCGTTTCATATCCGCCTTCAACTACAGGGTTAATTCATGTATGTATTCAAAATCACATAGTTTTCTTATACTGCCAGCATTATAATCAAGATCCCGAAAATGAGCAAAAAAAAACTATCAGCAAAATATCCGCCTGCAATATTCAACAACTACGCCAGTAAATCCTTAGCATGTCATTTCAAGATAGCTTAACTTAAAAAGCTGTGGTATATTTTAGTAGGTGATGACACAAGTGTAGTTAATATAATCAGCATTAGTTATTATCTTTATTGTTACGATAACTATCTATCGGCTCCCAAACATTCTTCAAAAAAACACATGTTTAATTATATCGTTTGAGTTATTTTTTTCGGCTTTTCGGTCATACAAAAATTATAGAACACAAACTAAGTATTCATTTTTTATTGTTATATTTTTATAATATAAAACTGACGTTTCGGCTAATATATAGTCATTCTCAAGGTTATACAACAAATCTACAAACAGAAATGATTAAATAATCTTGTTTTTATATGTTTATGTTACTAAAAAATATTTTACCTGACTATATAATTTGTAAAATTTTAACTTAATTTTAATTAAAAACTTATCACAATTAAACAAAGTTAAAAAATCTTATTCTATTATTTAAAATGTTGAACTATACATTTATTTTTTTGACGTAGACTATTCAAGTTCTATCATTAAAGTAACTGCTATCATAACATTTATTTATATTGCTTTTTCATTAAAATCTTTGGCTGTGTTTTTTGTTGGTGTGTTTCAATGTGGATTGTTTTTCTATGTCATTATTGACTTTATCAGCTGATGTGTGGAGTGGTGTTAGTGATCTTTTTCTTTTTCTTTTACTTTGTTTGAACTTTAATTGAATCTAATTGTTGATGACGTTGCAAAATATTGGTGTGAGGTTGTCCGTGTCGCGTTTGATGTTATATGTATTATGTGTGTAAATGTGCAAAGATTCTTTGGTGAGACGTTTTGATAAGTTAGGCTCTGTATCTAAAATTCTAACATTCTGGAAATCTGGTTTATGATTAAGGTTTTCGTGGTGGTCCATTAAGGCTGTTCTAGGTATGTTGGGATCTGTTTTCATACGTTTTAAATCGTTTTTGTGGTTAGCGATTCTTTTACCTAATTGTTGTTTTGTTTGTCCTACGTATGTACTAGTACATGGTTCACTATCGGTTCCTGTGCTTAGACATGGGATTTCATATATTACGTTTGTTTTAGCTAATTTATCAATTGGATCTTTAAGTTTGGTGTATGAACGTTTCATGTTATTGGCATTGGTCATTGCAAGTTTGATGTTGGGACATATAGTGTTAGTAACTTTTTGTAGTTTTTCAGATATACAATGTACATACGTCATTTGTTTATAACAGCAGTTGGTTGCCTGTTCAATGGATATCATCTCTGTGGGGGTTTGAGTTGTTTTGTTGACTTTATTTATTTCGCTATATAGCAGGGTCGATACTATCTTAGTCGGGAAATTGTTGAGGGTGAGGAGTTGTCTGATTAATCGGTGATTTGTACAGTGGTATTTGGATGAACTCAATGTTAATACGCGATTAATGAAATTTCGTGCCGTATTGAGTTTCTGTTGATGGGGGTGTTGTGAATAAAAATTAAGAATTCTATTAGATGTTGTAGTTTTTTTGTACCAGTCTGTACTAATCGTTCCATCATCATCACGAATTGCCATCACATCTAAAAAGGGGAGACGGTTATTTTGTTCTTTTTCTAATGTAAATTTCAGTCTTGGGTGAAAATCATTTAGTTTCCTAAGTGTTAAAAACACATGTTTCTTTACTTTTAACAAATTGTCACCAAACACATACAATAACGTTTCATAATTCCTTTTTTATTAAATCAAATCTTTTTTTTGGTTTTATTTTCATAATATATCAAGCAAACAAGCAAGCATAATTTGTGATTAGATATAATTATACACAGTTCGAATTTTTATATTTTATAATATATTATTGGTTTATAATTTATTATGAAAAGACTACAAAATTGACTACATATTATATCAATTTATCAATTAAATTTTAATATTTTGTTCATAAATTTTATTTGTAACTGTAAGTAAGCACTTATACAATTAACATATGAAACATATACTTAATTTTATTTTAAATCATTAATGCAAAGTTTGCTACTTAATTAAATTAATTATATCACATAATTATTTTTCGTTATTTTGCCAATGGCAAAATCGCGCACTGCAAGTAACTCTACGCGAGTTAAAAACTAAGCCATCGGCAGACTGCGAAATCAGCAGAGTTCTAGAACGATCTCTGGATTTAAATGACTGATTTCCGGATCTTAGGATTAATAATAATTCAACCACAGATGGCATTCTGACCTCAAATTTAATATTAATTGCCAATATATAAATACAAAAATTTGTTTCACATTAAAAAAAAATGAGACTGCAGCTGACCTAATTATTATTCCTGTCTTGATATATTTTTATTTATCTCTGACCTACCCAGAGTTTCGAACCGAAATTTTTTCCGTTTCGATTTACGGTTCGGTTCCGACAATTATTTCGTTCCGGTTTTCGATTTGGTTCCTTAGTTTATTTTTTCGTTCCGGTTTTCGGTTCGGTTCCGGTTCAGTTCCGATGTCAAAATCAAGGATTTTTAGTATTCTTATGCAAAAATTCAAAAGAAACAACTTCAGTAATTATTGAATCTAGAACATTCTAAAAAATTAAACGAGCAACCATTATTTGTAACCAGTTTGATACAGGCTTCAGTAAGAAGTTTTTCAGACAGTGAGCGTAATATTTTGAGGTTTAAATTTCATATCTAATAACGTTGGAGTAAGCGACATTACACTACTTGAGCTTAAATTTGATGGCAGATTTCGTTTGCATGAAGCTTTTGCTGATATTTTAAGACATTTTAAAATTTTAAATGCTTTTTTATGGCACCGTTCAATATGCCTCTCAAAATTTGTTGCATGGTTTCATGGTATTTTCAAAAAATGTAATAAATTTTGGACTAGATTATAAACCAAAAATGTAGTAATGCCGTCATACTTCAACACCTATAGCTAATTTTACATGCGAAATGAAAATCTTTTACTCATATGAGTAGCTTTTTGTTAGAATATTTTTTTTGTTCTTTCACTGCAAACCGTTTCACATGAACCGTAAATAAAATGATTTTTCGTTCCGGTTACGGTTCATTACATATAAAAAATTACGGTTTCGGTTACGTTCCGGTTCAACCATAAATTTCGGTTAATAACGGTTTTCGGTTTACGGTTTGGTTCCGGTTCGAAACTCTGGACCTACCTCACCAAAACCAACCTTTTATTTCATTTTCTTCCTATACAATACTACGGATGACGCATTTCGATATTTAGTCATAGACAATATACTAGATGGTTTTCTCTCTGATATAAAACATGCATATAAGATTATTTCTTGTTGTTGTGCTTCCAATTTTTATTGTTGTAAAAACAAATTTTAAACTGGGTAGAGAGTATTTAAAATATTTGCTATCTTTCTTTTTCTCACATGACAATATTAAACTCTATAAGATTTAATATGGAGGGGAAAAATAAAAATATTAAAGGAAAAATAATAATATTATTTTTTGTATCTTTTTTGGCAACCAAATTATCTAGGTATAAAACAAAAGAAATTTGTTTGCCCATGCGTGTGTGAGTTAAAATAAAAATTGATGGTTATTATTATTTTTAGATTTGTGTATCTTTTTCATTTATGATGGATGATTTAAAAGGACAAAAAAACAATTTTTATTTTTGTTTTGTTTCAGATACAACAACAATTTTTAAATTGAAAGGAAAAGAAATCTTTGATTTTATTATTTTAGAATAAATACATTTCATTCATTAGAAAAAAAGTTTTTGTTTTTTTTTTTTCAATTCATTCAATTTAAAGTAGCATGGAATTCGTTTAAATTTCATAATTGAAAATTAAGAAGGTTACAAAATTCAGTAGTAGTTATTTTTCTTGGCCTCAGATTGCAAGAATAAGATCTTACATTATATCAGTAAAACAAAAGCTTCCGTTTTTAATTAGTTCTGACTGCTGAGAGGACTTTTTCTACAGCTGTTGATTAGCCATTTTTCAGTTTGTTTTGGTTTTTTTTAACGTTTTGGCAGCAATGGTTATGTAATCATTCGATGGGAGCATTCGTTTTCTGACTGTGTTTTATGCTGTGGATGTAATGGTTGATTGAAGAGCTTCCACTATTTTTGTATGTTTAATGGGAACTCTTGACGGCTATCATGGTCTTCTCAGTTGTAAGTCAATATTTATTATTTACTAATATTTATTCAGCATTTCTGAATCTTTTAATACCACGAAATATCTAGCGTAGGGTTCTTTGTCTTTAAATTGAATGTAAATGACAGCTTGTATTTGTAAGTCCATACCAACAAATCTGTATGATCAAACGACAGTTATACTTGTATATTACCTTTTAAAGATCATGACTATTCTACAGGATGCAAATTGCAATAAATATTTTCTTACGTTGGAAGCTTGATGGTTGGACACATAGATTGGCCGAAGTTATGCGTCCAATGTTGGCATTTGAATACATTCGGAACATTGTCGTCATTTTGACATAATTCAAAGAGAGTTTCTTTTTTAAATGGCTTTTGTTATGAAATTTGTAATATTGTTCACTATTCATTTTTGTTAATAGCTGTGATGTTGTTTACATTAACGAAAACTTTGTAATATAAATATTTTATACCATTTATTTTACAAGTTTAGTTAAATTATAATGTTTGTTAAACAAAAATAGCAACAATTTACTCAACGCAAAATAATCTTTAAAATAAAATAAAAAAATTAATTTTTTTTGTGTTTCAGTACAGTGACTAGCCCCCTTAAATAACAATAATATTAAGAAAACTCCTAGTAACTAGGAACCTAAAAGTAATCACTAGACGACGAGTCACCACTAAATTTTCTCATATGTGTGTCACATTTTCTTATTTTTGGCCAGCTTCATTAAAAACCTTGTTGGGCGCCTTTTACGTTTATTATTATTGTTATTCTGCAACTAAATAATTTAATCTATCACTTCATTGAAATACTTATTAAAAATTACTTGACGACCGTTTGTATTAAATGTATTGAATAAAACAATCGCTCTATCATGTAGCAGGACATTTGATAGGTCAAATGGTCAATTCTTTGACTTAAAAGATGTAGGCAAACATTCAAAGCAAACGTTCACCGCCATCTGAACAAACGAAAATTTCTTAAAATTAACATACCATAAACAACATAAAATTTGTTGCAAGAACTATATTTTTTTTATTAAAGTCAAACAGAAATTTGTTTTTACAAACGATTTGTGGTTTTTCAAAGTAATATTTTTTTAAATTTATAATAGTTTTTACAAAAATTTATATGTGTTATATTTATTTAAATTACAAATGTAAAATTTGATTAGTTTGTTCTTAAAGTACATAATATAATATATATAAATATGCTTAAAAAATATTTTTAAAATTTGTTGCAAAATAATTTAATAATAATAATTAATTATTTTGAATAATTTAAAAATTACTTAAAATAGTTTGCAGAGTAAAACTAAATTTAATGAATTGTTTTATTTAAATCGTTCGCATTATTTGCATGCAGACTTTAAAATTTTAACACCCTTAAAATTTTGTCGTCCTACGCTCGGTTTTCATGACCTAGGCCACTTTACAGATCCTAGTTCTGTTAGCGTTACTCAGGTAGCACGACGTTGACGTAGACGTAGGATTTTCACTACTCAAAATTTTTTCCCATGACTATTCAATCTAATTAAGTCTATCAATTAAGTGATAAGTCTAACTATTAAGTCTACCAATAAGTTTTACCTGTGTGTTTAAATAAAGAAAGATAAAATTTGATTAGAATTAAATTTAATTAAAATCTGCAAAATTTCGAACTCTTACCTTCTTTTAATCGTTTTAAATCAGTCATTTCCACGTTACCCAAGAGGTATGACCATTAGACATGACCTAACTTATGAAGTTGTTATTTTCATCCCTCCCACCGACTAATTATGTTCCTTTTGACTCGAAAATGAAGTGTATGCAGTTTTACCGAAATCGGAAAATAATTACCCACCGCGCAGTGGCGTCGAAGATAAGAAAATTAGCAGAATAATAGGATTTTTTATTTTTATCAGATATAATCATCTTAAAATATAATATATCTCATAATTTATTAAAAGCTAATTACTTTACGATTCCAACGAGCCTAAGTATGTAGAAATCGATCTTAGGAAAGCGTTTTTATCGAATTTCTTCTTCTTAAATCCAAAAAAAAAAATTCTGTGAAAATTCAGAAAAAATAAATTTTTATGATAGATTTAGACTTTGTTTGAGTAACACAAATTTTTATTTTTGGATACATTGCTAGCAGAATTAACTCGACATGGTAAAGTAGATCGTTTGCCAACCATGGTAACATTTAGTAATATTTAGAAGTTATTAACGGTTCCATAATGCAAAGAAGCGAGCGGCTTATCGATTGCGAATGCGATATATGAATGCCTTGAAGAATGGGATCTTACTGATAAAAACGAAGCCATGTGTTACGACACGACATCAAGTAACGCTGGACCAGAAAAAGTGGAAAAAAGATTGGCCACAACTTGATTCGATTCCCATGTCGTCATCACATACAGGAGATTAAACTACGGGCTGTTTATGATCTCAAATTTGGAAAGACCACAGCACCCGATGTTTATCTGTTCAACAAATTTCAGAAGGCATGGGACGATGGTAAAATTAATCCAACAATGTTCAAAAGTGGAATATCGGACAAAAAACTGGGAAACAAAATTCCAAAACACTCGTGAGAAGCTCAAGTAATTTTTTGTCATGAAGAGATGGAAAAATCACAGCCACGCAGCGAATATAAAGAATTTTTGGAAGTTACATTGATTTTTCTTGGCGAAACCATTAAGGATTACAAATTCAAACGCCCAGGTCCGACAAGTCACGCCGTTTGCATTTTTCGAGACGTTTGCATTTTTCTGATTATGTTGTATGTAAAAATTTGGTTCAAATGCATAGATGGAATAGCAGTCGCAAATCAGGATTTGGATTTCATCAAAATTGACCAAAGAGTTTCAGAAGAAATGTTGAGCAAAATTTGTTATCATCTTCACTATTTAACGGAAGCAAATATTGGCTTGGCTTTTTTCGACCCAGAGATTTCGTTTGATGAAAAACTTGCAGAGCTTGAAGCTCCAATAAACAAAATCACAGTTTATTTACATATTCATGTAAAAGAAATTAATAAAATAATAAATAATAAAATATTAAAGCTCATAAAATATTAAATCTACTATTCGTTGGTGGGTATCTCCTATCTCACCAATCAATGTCAAAACTTTTTTTATTTAATATACGAAAAACGAAAACTAATTTTGTAGCCTTCTCTATACCAAGCCGATTTCAAAGCTTGTTTAACACAAAAGCAGAATTTGAAAAAACACGCTCAATAGAGGCTGAACTCGATGGACAGTACATGATATGACTTAGCATATTTGAAAACTGATCACCTACATTTGGTTTTAACGACTTGCAATACGAACTAGGATTGACCGAAGCCATGAACGCTTTATCAAAATAGCTTTTGGGAATAGGCCCCGATTCCGTTTCAAAGGCTATTAAAATATTTAAATACTCTTGATTTTTGCATTTCAGCCATTGTCGCGCTCTTTCCTTATACTCCTCCGGCAAACTCGCTCCTCTATATTTTGGATGGAATAGATAGCTCACAATATGTTCATCTGTAATAGAATCGTTGAACCGTTTTTGTAAAGTTTTGGAAAAATGCTTCAAATTTTCGTCTTGTAAAATTTCCAGCCACAAGCCCACTGTATCATATGTAAATGATGAATCCCCTTGCAGGTAATCGAGCGATTTTGAAATCGGCGTTAGCTGGGCTACCAAATTTTTAGCTTCCTTGTATATGTATACATTGTTGATAATTTTAATTATGTTTTGATCGATTTCAGTTTCATGGTAAAAATTGCTATTTCTATTTCGGTAAAAATTGCACGATTTCGTATATAAGAATTTACACATTCAATTTCGCTGTTCCAGCGGGTTTCACATGGAAGTGCAGGTTTTACCGAATTCTTATATGATTTTAACCAAGCATTTGGCAAATGATGATTTCTGAAGTATTTTTGAACCTATAAAATTTTTTAAAAAGAATCACTAATCAGAAGGAATTAATGTTAAAGGACAAAGTTACACTTTTTTCATTTAATTGCATTCAATTACCTCAACTATTTGCTTCACAATAGATGTTGCATTTTTTGTGATTTCTTGGCCGGTTAAATTTAAATAATGTGAAGCGCACCCATAGGAAAAAAAATTTTCTTCTTCATGGCTCGCGCTCGCAGCTAAATCCTTCCTCATTTTTTTCATTTTATTTTCATTATCAGAACAAAAGCTTTTGACCGTGCAATCAAACTTATTTTTGGCTTCAATAATGTTTCGTTCCGCCAATTGTTGGCAATATTCTGCTGTTTTTTTGGTATCACCTGCATATTCAGTATTCACAAAAACTGCTTTTCCCTCTGCAATCAGACAAGTAGCAATGACTGGCTCATTGTGACATGTTGACCAGCCATCCTGCACCAAAGTAGCTTCTTTGTCTTTCAAAAAACTAGTCACATTATCAACACACTCTTTGTGGACATTTTCGAGGAGCTCATCACCCAGCCGTTTTCGAGTGGGAAGACTTATCCTGGGCGAACCTTCTCAAACAATTTAATGAACTGTGGATGTTCAACGACTGCGAATGGTATACTACACGCAAAAAATGTTTTAGCCAACTCATGATCTAGTTGTTGTTTTACAGTTTTATCAGTTTTTTTAATGTAGCTACTGATTTTTGGCTGAAGTTTTTGTCTTTTTGGCTCAGATGGTAAAGATTCCATTTCTAAATTCGAAACTGAATCTGCGTTTCCGTTTGTATCTCTAAAAAAATTAAAATATAAAAACCACCAATTTTTTTATTTATTATATTCAAAAAGTAAAACGTACTGTAAGACATTTTCCTTGTCCTTTTCTGGAACGCAATTTTCAGAATGTGATCTTAACCTTTCCACTCTAGAGCTCACTAACTGGAAACAACTATCACATTTTGCCTTTTCGATTTGTTTTCCACATTCTTTAACTAAAACTGGAGTGTATTTGCTCCAAATTTTCTTTTTTTTTCTACCACTTGCTGACATGACGCAAAGAATACTTTATTTTTATGTTGACAATTAATGACAAATAACATTTCATTTTTATTTTCCCTCTAAATTATTATTTAGTATGAGGATGAAAAACTATATGAACAAATGGCGCTGTGTGCTTTTCAAATATGACAAAAAAAATCTTTTTTAATGCAAAAACAAATTAACCGTTTTTTTTAATATTATCCGGATAAAACCGGATTTTATCCGGCTGGAGAGGTCAAAATGAAAAAAGCCGGTTTTTTAACCATCCCTGGTCCCAGCACGAGACATCCCCATCGCACCCCGAACTCGCAAAAAAGATTTTGACGCAGTCAAACATATGCAGCTTTTTGCTAATAAGAACATTAGTGATTTTGTCACAGAAAAAACTCAGAGTTTTTTTAATCGATTTAGAATTTGTATTGATTTTTTGCTACATGACCAATCGGAATGAGGACTTCGTCAAAGCCAAGTTATTTTGCCAAAGTTTGCATGTTGTTAATGATACCGCCGAACTCGGTGTTAAGTTGATGACACGGAATACAACAGCATTCTAACTAAAGACGAGGAAGGTACACAATGCACCATTCAGGTGGTCGAAAACTACAGATGCAAATACCCATCATACAATAAATCTAATTTAATTTATTGATTTCTTTTGGAAAAATGTTGCTTTTGAATGAAAAATTATTGTAAATTTAACCATAAAAATTAATTTTTTTCTTTGAAAAAAGATTATTATGAATTAGTGAATTTTCGTATATGTAAGAAGAAAAATTAAGATAAATTACTTTTCTAAGATCGATTTCTACATACTTAGGCTCGTTAGAATCGTTAATTAATTAGCTTTTAATAAAAAAAATCAAAATTATGAGATATATTATGTTTTAAGATGATTATATCTGATAAAAAAAAAATCCTATTATTCTGCTAATTTTCTTATCTTCGACGCCACTGCGCGGTGGGTAATTATTTTCCGATTTCAATAAAACTGGATATAGTTCATATTCGAGTCAAATGGAACAAAATTAGCCGGTGGGAGCGAAGAAAAAGATGGTTTGAAAATTGTTCATACATATCTGGTCATGCCTAATGACCATAGCGCGTTTTTTTAACGAGGCATATCCTCTACCTACTACCATACTACCTACTCCTCAAACAGATCGGATATTGATAATATTGAAATCTCATAAAAGTAAACTACTTCTAATAAGTTTTAGGAACAAATTTATTAAAATTAAAAATCAAATTCATATTTTATCCGATCATTTTCCAATTAAAGCGGTTTGAAAATTATACCATACTATATATACAAGAACCCATCTGGATAAAAGAAATTTGTGAAGAAGTTTAAGAATTTTGAAAGATTTTATAGGAATGTCAGTTATTTAATTAATTATTACAGTAAGTAATATGAATAGAAAATAAGAGCGATCGTGCCTTGCGTCTTCATCAACTCATATTCTTGATTTTAATTATTTAAAATTTTTAATCTCTTTTTTGATTGGAGATCTCTAAATTTGCTTTTAATTTTGGAACCCTTAAATTCACCTTTTGTAATGCACCATTTAGAATTTTTTCTGGTTAGTACCAAAACGAAAAAATTAATTAAAGATTTTATGTGCTCTAGCAATCGTCTTCGTGTGTAGGTACAAAGCCAGGAAAATCTTTTTCTACAACAGTAATACATCTTTCAGTTATTTTCATGCAAATATTTGGTAAATGATAATTCGCTTTGTATAACTGCTCAAAAACTGTAAGTAAAACGTAGGCTATTGCAGCATATTCTTCAGTTGGTGCTCGAAGGGATCCATAATGAGTCGATTTCTTAAATGTTTTTTCCATTATGAATGTTTCGTTTATTGCAGGTGCCGTAATTTCTTGCGCTTTTAATAATTTACTTTGACATTTATTACAACAAATTTTTTTAAAAGCACAATAATCAGCATAATAAGGTATGGCATTTCTTTTAATAACGTTTTCATCGGTTTGGCAAATCATTTCGCACTCTTCCGGCATATGCTCGTGTTCTGGATCTCCATGCAATAAACTCTCCTAATAAATATCTTTAAAATTTGTCCATTCAAGATCGATTATATGTCAGGCTTACAATTTGGATACTCGCTTTGGAATAAGAGTTTTATGGATATTATGTTTGCAAAATGAACACCTATTTCATTGCAAGTCGGCATAAAATTAAAACCACCTCTACCCCGTAACTTTGAAAAAAAGTTTTCAAGAGCGTCTTGGTTAGTTTTGCCAGTTAATAAACAATCCACCTCATACGCATTGGTCAGATATTCTAATTAAGCACAATTGTGCTTTAATTGTTATTTTTAAGTTTTTGAGATATTTAATATAGTTAGCATTTTCAGAGAATTTTCAAATCTTCCAAATAACACAAACTATTTTTTAAATAATAATATATATGGCATTGTTTTTTCTAAGAGGTGCTTCAAAAGGTGACCTTGGAAAAGAAGCTCGTGAATTTAAACAGTCAAATATATTATTGAACCGTTGAATGAAATTAGCTGTTGAACTTGCATGATTGAAATGTGTTCCTAAAATTTCCGGACAAGTTTGTTGCACGGTTTTAATAGCACAGCAAACTGTATTACTTAACAGTTGAGCTGCCAAAGAAACATTCATTTTTTCTCTAGAAAATTATTTGGCTCTAGATGCTTTTTATTAAGCTTAGGCAATCATTTGCATTTGTTTTTGGTGTCATGCTTGAACACTTTACGTACAACATTTATGTCAGCTATGCCGTGTTGATTATGAGAAAGTTTGTATTTTAAAAAGGCATTTCGCACGGATTTTATAAGATAAGGAGGATCAAACTGTGTAAAAATGTTCTTGCCATTAAAATCAAAATATGGCTTCTCAAGAGTTATCCAAGATTTTTATATGCTTGTATATTTATTGACCCCTGGTCACAACTAAGCATACCCTTTTAAACCTATTTTCTCTTCACACAATTTAATATTTTCTTTGATCAAATCGCAAAGTTTTACTGATGTAAAAAATTTGTTTATAACAACATAATTTATAACATATTTCCAGTCCGAATACAATGACCGTACCATAAAAAATTGAGCCGAGCTGGCAAGTGTTGTATATTAATTAACAAAAATACAATTTATTCGTACATTAGATTGATAATAATTTATAATTTATTTAAACTTTATTTTTAGAAACAAAATAACCCACCTTTCTCCGTGGAGTTTGAAATCAAGAAGAATGATTTATTTTTTAAACAAACTTATAAAGAAAAAGTAAATACGAAGAGAGAGAGAGAATAATTGAGATATGTTCAATGTTTTAATTCAGCAATACAGTTGAACATATCTAGTTATAAAACAATATATATATGTATAGTAGAGTTTACATAACACCTCCCTTCGTAATCTTAAGATTATCGTTGATAAGCTTAAGTCTGAATGCAATTCAGAAATTAGCAATCAATTATTTGATTGACTTATAACTACTATAAGTAAATTTGAATTAATTAATTAATTAAAGTAAAAAATTTGTTTTTTATTAGTAAGCCAATGGAAATTTCATGACAATTCAATAATGTGTGTTTGCTTTATTTAATTCATTTAATAATAAATTGTAATATATAAATAAAATCTAACTAAATATATAAATGTTACAATTAACTCGAATTACATTTATTTATTTCTTTTCATCAATAAATGTATGTTTAAATGATTACGAAAATAAAACATAAACATTTTATGTTATTTCTTATGGAGATTGTTCATCAAATAACTTTAATCTATTATTATGTACGGTTTTAATAGATTTTTCAATTTTTATTGAAGTGTTTTCAGGTGATATTATTTCGTGAACCTCGTACGGTCCAAGCCAATATTCAGATAATTTAGAGTTTCGAGTTTCGTTCTTTAAATAAACTAAATCGCCTATTTCAAAAGAATTTTGTTTAGATCCTCTGTCATAATACAATTTAGATTTTTCTTTTGAATGTATTATATTTTCTTTGGCAATTTTAAAAGAGTTTTGCATTTTGAACTTTAAATCGCACAAGTAATCATCATAATTGTAAAGTACATCAGTTGCATGAGTAAGTGCGCTGGGGAGTTGTGGTTTACACCCAAAAAGAAGTTCATGCGGCATCATTTTTGTGGTCGTATGAGGGGTTGTGTTGTAGGAAAAAATAGCATATGGCACCCAAGAATCCCAATTTAGTGGATCTTTAGAAGTAAAGTGCCGAAGGTATTCCATTAACGTCTTATGAGATCTTTCGAGCGCTCCATTGGATTGAGGGTGATAGGCTGTCGTATTTATCTTATCTATTTTGAAAAGTTTAGCGACGCGTTTAAAAAGTAAGCTCATAAAGTTAGATCCTTGATCTGTTAGGATTGATTGTGGAATACCAAAGAGACAGATAAATTTTTCGACAAACGCATTTGCCACTGTTTCGGTTTCTTGGTTGGGGATTGGAACTGCAATTGAAAATTTCGTCAGGTCATCCTGCATTGTTAGGATGAATTTATTGTTGTTATGTGAAGAAGTTAACGGTCCTACAATGTCAAGAAATAATTTTTCAAAAGGATAAGACGATGTTGTTGTAATTTTCATCGGCAATTTATTAGTATTTCCGCACTTATTGATTTGACAAGACGGGCAAAATTTTATTTTGGAGGTGATCTTAGATAACATTTTTGGGAATGAGTAGTATTTTTTCATTCTACTGTATGTGCGATACACACCTTGATGACCTCCAGAAGGACTCAAATGGAACTCGTCGATAATTTTCTCAATTTCAGATGGATCTGTCAGATTAATAATATAATAATAATAATAATTGTAAGACTTTTTATTTTCTGACAATTGATCCTTTTCATCATTAATAATTAGCGATTTGTTCACATTTTTAGACCTCGTGAGGACAGCTACAAGTGGATCATTAGCATTAGAATCAAGAACCACACGACTGAGACAGTCAGCATTTGTATTCAATTTGCCTGCCTTGTGAACAATTTTGAATTGATATTCATCCAACTTAATTCGCCAGCGTGTAAGTTTAGATGAAGGATTCGTTAGACTACATAGCCATATCAATGGTTTGTGGTCCGTGACAATTAAAAATTCTCTGCCGTAAATATAAGGACGGAAGTGGTTAACCGCCCAAACGACGGCTAGTAATTCCTTTTCAATAGCCGCATAATTTTTTTCGGCTGTATTCAGCGTTCGACTAGCGTACGCAATTGGCAGGTCAACCCCATCGGCATCCTGCGACAAAATCGCTCCTATGGCAATGTCGCTTGCATCACATGTGATGATGAATTTTTTTTCAAAATTGGGATAGCATAAAATGGGTGGAGAAGAAAGCAAGTTTTTTAACTCCGCGAAACTTTCATCACAAAATGCATCCCAATTAAAACCAATATCCTTTTTCAATAGTTGTGTTAGTGGTTTTGCAATTCCGGAAAAATTCGGAATAAATTTGCGATAATATCCAGCAAAACCTAAGAAGGACTTGATATCTTTTGCATTTTTTGGTACTGGATATTTTGAAACGGCTTCTAATTTGGCAGGGTCTGGTTTTATACCATCGGGTGTTATCACATGTCCTAGGTAGTGTATTTCCTTGCGAAGGAATTGACATT
This sequence comes from Diogma glabrata, assembly GCA_963693315.1. NCBI lineage: Eukaryota > Metazoa > Arthropoda > Insecta > Diptera > Cylindrotomidae > Diogma > Diogma glabrata. The sequence goes on from OY856186.1 coordinate 387,188,232, forward strand.
TTGTTGGATTTAATTTAAGGTTATGCTGACGACAGCAAACAAAAACATCCCTTAATTTATTGTTATGGTCATCTAAATTACAACCATAGACGACAACGTCATCTAAATAAACGAAACAGCGTATGCCATTTAGACCGCTGAGGACACAATTCATTAGCCGTTGGAAGGTAGCCGGAGCTCCTTTTAACCCGAACGGCATTCTTTTAAATTGAAAGTGTCCTATATTGGTGCTAAATGCTGTTTTTTCTTTATCGAGCTCATCTAATGGCACCTGATGATAACCATCTGCCAAGTCAATTGTGCTAAAATATAAACTTTTTCCCAGTTGATCCAAGATATCGGTAATGTTGGGAAGTGGGTAAACGTCGCCTATCGTGATGTCGTTCAACTTGCGATAATCGACCACAATGCGCCATTTCCTTTCTTCAGTTCTCGATTTTTTCGGAATAACAAGTAAGGGAAAATTCCAAGGTGACTTGCTATGCTCTATTACATTAGTTGAAAGCATTTTAGAGACCTGGGAATTGATCTCAGTTTTTTGAGATTCGGGAAGTCTATATTGACGTACATTTATTGGACTACTATTGGGAAGAGTGGGAATTCGATGTGAAATAGTATCAGTTACTGTGAGTGTATCGCCAGGCAAATGGAAAATATCATTAAATTCTCTACAGACATTGAGGATTGACGATTTTTCTTCCATATTTAAATGTGTTAAATTTATGTTTTCATTAAGTAGTTTCAATCTGTTTTCTATAGCAAAATTATTTGAATTGACCCTAAAAATTTCATAATTATCAAGAGGAAGTAGGTCAATAGATGAATCGTTAAATTCAAAAGAATGTTCTGTAGTGTTTAGTACACTGATTTTGAAACAACATTTACTAAGTTTAACTAGCGAATTTCCAACAAAAATTCCAGGGTAAATCTCCTTTGAGCAACACAAGTATTCATTACTATCAAATTCATTATTATTAATTGTCAGAATTTTTTCTGATCTAGGAGGAATGATATTAATTGCAACTCTAGAACACAATTTAACGAAGATTGTCTTTGACTTAAGTTTAATTTCTAATACACTCTTTTCAAAATCAATTTTACATAAGTTTTTCGTAAGAAAATCCTTTCCTAAAATTCCATTGCAAGCAATTGGAAAATCGTTTTTCACAATGTGGAAACGATAAGAAACCTCATCCGTATCGTAGAGTTTAATGGTCGCATCGCAAACAGCAAGAGTATCTATTGTCGTAGCCGCTATACCTTTAAGAGAACATTTCAAACGCGGATAACATATTGTATCCTGATTTATATTTTCTTTTTTTATAAGGCTTATATCGGCTCCTGAGTCTACAAGAAATAATAAAGGTTCATCATCTGAGATATCAAGGTGAAAGCTCACAAACTTTTTATCTATGGAATTATTGGTGAACAGAATAGACTTGACACAAAACGTAGATGAATCGACATCATTATCAGGGGTAGTGAAGTGTTGCGACGGATTATTTGTATAACACGGGCTTAGGTATCTCGAACTCGAAAAGTCGTGTTTTCCGTTTCGAGTTCGAAAGGGTTTCCCGAATTTTCGGTTTTCTTATTATTTGCTTTTTGGCGCTTGACACAATATTTAATTTTGTGGCCAGTGCATTTACAATATGTACACACAAAAACTGATTTGGGTTGTGCATTGGACGTATTTGAAAAATTTCTAGAAGAATTATTAAAAGTATTACTGAAGTTAGGCTTAGGTATGTTTTTGACCTGACAAACCGAAGCTGTGTGACCAAGTTTAAAGCATAGTTGACATTTTATTGGTGGTTTAGAACTGATAGAAGATAGTGGTTTTTGCCGTTGTTTCAATGCTAACTCTTCTTCGCATGCTTTTGCCACTGAATCTTTGAGCTTTTCAAACCGACAAGCTTTTACTATTAATTTTATATTATAATGAAGCCCTTCTTGGAATGCTCTGAGTGCAGTTTTAGCATTTAAACTAACGATTATCTTAGATGACCCAGGACCTTCACTTCGAATGCATGCTTCGTTAAGTTTCGACAGCAATTCTTGTACACGACGTGCGTAATCTTTAACGGATTCGTCTCGATGTTGAGTGATATTCACAAGTTCGACTTGTAAATGTTCACTCGAATGAATTTCAGAAAATTCATTAAGTAGGTCCTCTTTTAGATCACCCCATGTCTGGTACGAATTGTATTTGAGGGTTTGATCAAAAGCAGTGTCCACTAGTTTTGACTTAAGCATTTCCAAAAAGGAAATTTGATCCTCATTAGAACTTAACGGTTTATGAACCGAATCGCAGCATGCGATAAAATGTTGAAGTTTTGAAGGTTCGCCACCAAAACTGGGAACTAATTTTAAAGCACTATCTAAATTGAATGGCATATTTGATGTCTTTAATAGATTTAAATCGTTCTCTAAATTATCGTCAACTATTGATGTAACATCTATCACTGAACTATCACTATGGTTATAACTATTTTCATGAGTTTCTGATGATTCATCCAAATCGTCATTAAGAATGATTATAGGTATTTCAAGAGTACGACCTTTCTTTGAATCTGGCCTTAAACATGGACGATTTTGGTTGAACTTGATCTTTTCTGACATCAAGTATGAATCATCATATTTACGTTATTTTATAAATTTAGATAATAAAATAAAATTCAGAAATATTTTCTAAATTTAATAGATAATAAAGCAAACAGTCAATTGAATGGCATATAAAATTTCCACTAACCTTTACAATTTAACCGTATGATGATGATGATGATAAATCCCAAGAACCAATTGGAAATAGTTGTATTTATTACTGCTTTGATTTGAATCCGTTTGTTGATGATGATGATTAGATTGACGAATATCCAAAACTCAAAATTGAAAACTCCATTTTGAAAAACATTTATTTTTTTAATGATGAATATCTCAAAATCACTAAAATATTTATATTGCTTAATCTTGATTTCCCAATAACAAATTGTTGATGATGATAATTATTTTTTAATGATGAATATCTCAAAATCACTAAAATATTTATATTGCTTAATCTTGATTTCCCAATAACAAATTGTTGATGATGATAATTATTTTTTTAATGATGAATATCTCAAAATCTTAAAATTGAAAATCTCCATTTTGAAAAGCATTTATTGGTAATAATGAAGAATATCCAAAAACTCAAAATCGAAAAACTCCTTTGATAGCGAACCGCAACCTGCTATATATTCTAGGCCATGGATCCCACGCTGCCACCATATGTTGTATATTAATTAACAAAAATACAATTTATTCGTACATTAGATTGATAATAATTTATAATTTATTTAAACTTTATTTTTAGAAACAAAATAACCCACCTTTCTCCGTGGAGTTTGAAATCAAGAAGAATGATTTATTTTTTAAACAAACTTATAAAGAAAAAGTAAATACGAAGAGAGAGAGAGAATAATTGAGATATGTTCAATGTTTTAATTCAGCAATACAGTTGAACATATCTAGTTATAAAACAATATATATATGTATAGTAGAGTTTACATAACACAAGCTCATCTTTTCTTTCGGTTCCATCATCATAAAACCCTTCCAATCTATCTATCAAAATATTATGTGCCAAGTCTTGCTTTATTGAAATTTCATCAAAACTTAAAACACATATTTTGTCTTTCGGTGGAAAATTCGCAAAGAAGGAACTTTTTTGTGCCATTAACACCTCATTAATACCCGGTAGAATAAATTTAATGGGAGACCACTTGTATATAGAAGAAGTTGACGGTAATTTGAGTTGTAAGCTATTTCGTAAATATTTGTAAGTAGAAGCGGATTTGTAATATAAACATTGTGCAAATATTTTATCCTGCTTGGTGTAAACAAAATTTTGTTTTAACATAAGCTTACAAACATTTTTGGAATTATCCTTTACATTAAGGTTATCAATAACATCGTCAATAGTGGCACTTTTTTTTTGCTATATTTCCCTTTTAAAATTTTAAAATTTCGTTTACATTTATTATGTAAAAGTTTCGATAATCTAAGTTTTTCTGGCATTTACAGGTTGTTTTTTATAAAAATTAAGTTCCTTAGACTTTTTAATACAATTTTCACAATCATGGACAAAGCTTTCGCCGAATTCGCAATGCGAACAATTGATTGTATTGATTATATTAAGAAATTCTACTTCATCATCCGTTTTGTCACATTGTGTCGCCACAGACACTGACTGACTAGGAACTTGAATAATAGTTTCTGTTACTATCGGAATGGGTCGTAGCTGGGAGTAATATTTAAATCGCTTTCCTTGGACATATATAAGCTGGGAACAGCATTTTTTATTAATTGAAAACGATCGATATATTCGGGAACAAAATGCTTTTCGCAGACAAATATATGTTTTACCTTTAAATCTGGTGGTCCTAGTCCGATAGCAGTTATCCATGCTGTTCTTCTTTCCAAATTATTTGGAAGGTGATGGAATTTCAAATCTGTTTGTTCAGATTTAATCCTGCAGCATGGAACAATACATGTGTTTCCTTTTTTACAGGATACCCCTGGTTTGTTTTGGATGGCTAATTAAATAAATTATATAATTGAGCTCCGACAAGTTAAACTTAACACATTATACTTACAGCTGGTACATAGCACACTTAATAAATTATATATTTTTGCCGTGTTCGTCATTTTATACAAAATACTAGCACTTTGAAATATTGTTTGTAAATCCCAACAATCATACAGGACGAACACAAAATAGCGAATGACTTGTTATTGTCAAATAATACCTAATATAGATGGAAAACGTGTTCTAGACAGAGTTGTGAAAACTTGACCATTTTTGTTTTTCCTGAAACTTGGCATATAAGTAGTACCTATGGACAAAATAAAAAATACAACTTATTTAAAAATTTTTTAAAGTGCATAGTTTGAGCATAGGGGCAACCCCAACATGCATGAAAAATGAAAATTCTGCCAATCCGATGTAACTTTGAAATTAAATTGCTCAAGAACGGCTATACCGATTTCATCAAACTTTTTTTTTGTTTGATAGATGAATAGTTAGTCGTTTGAGAAAAAAAATTAATTAATTGTTTTTATAGTTAATTTTTAAATAAAAATATTAAAAAAACTTTTTTAGAGATAGCGCTACGGTCAAAGATCAATTGGAATTTAATTAATTTTTTTTTCTGAAAATATTTCTATCCTTACTCTAAATTATATCAAATTTACTAAGAGGCGTTAATTCTTGTTCTTGGGATATTTACTTTTAAAGATTTTTAGTACGACTGAAACTCGAATTTTTCTTCATTTTTTCAAACAACTTCCATTAACAATAAATTTTAAAATCAATTAAATTTTAACTTTTTTTTTTAAATATAGTTCTAACCTTACTTTAAAATATATCAAATTTACAAAGAGAGTCTATGATTTAGTTGTAAATATTTCATTCATCACAAAATAAATACATTTAAAAGGAATGGATTTACTAATTATGATTCATTTTAATAGAAAATATATATTTAATTGTGTGACGTCGATGCTCGATATGTATTTTAATAATAATTTTAATTGAGGGATACAAAGAATCTCATTTGTGTGCATGTAGAGGTTGTTGCTAGAGATAGATTTGTTTGTTTCGTATTATCCAAACAAAATAAAAACAGCTGGAATTTCAAATACCAATGTCATTTCAACTACAATTCGAATGATTTGAACTGACCTTTTATCCAATAACAATAAAATCAAGAAATATGACGATGATTGTCAAGTTTTTCAAGGCAATAGACCGAGAGCAAACGTTACAATATATTTTTTTTTGTTTTATAATTCAAAAAATTTGTTTAGTCAAACAATTTGTTTTTTTTATACAAACAAAACTAAAAAATTTTATATTCACTGCGCTTGTTTAACAAAATTAATATATTATATTTTGTACGAATCACTATTCTTGTTTAACCATACCGAAAACAAGATATTTTGTTAATAAAAATAGTACCGTTGTTTTTCTCGTCGCCACTTTTATGTTCGAAGCCAGGGAAATAAATAAAACATTGTTTTAAATTAGATAACATTTATTACATTTAATTGAGATTAATAATCGCACACGATTTAATAATCACTGACGAAAACTTTGAACAATTATTTGTTTACATCAACATAAATATATGACTGTATTAGTTATGTTCTAGGGTTGTACAATTAATTAATATACAGCAGGTTGTATTACTCAGATTAATATACAGCACTATCTATTGACGAGAATTAACCCTACATATCTCCTATCGGAGTATGTCTATAAAAAGATTTAATAATTAATAACAAAATAACTTAACTTAATGTTGAGTGTTGTGTTGTCTGGATGCTGGATTCTCTTGTAGGTATATCGGAATCTGATCACCATAAAATCTGCCCACATTAAGTTTCTCACCTTGTTTATCAGTTAAGTGTTTTTCAAACTTAACTTTCAGAAGTTTCAAAAGATAAAAAAAGAAAAATCTGCAGCTGACTGTACTTCCACTCACGTTTTGTAGTTATTTTGATGTATAAATTCCCTTTTCTTTTTTTTGATGAAATGTAATTCTTTTATTTAATTACACAATTTTTTTTTGCTTTTGCTAAATTTAACAAAACAAACTGAATTTTTGTTAACACAAAAGAAAATTAAAGTGTTTACGGGGACGTTGCAGTGCAAATAAAATATCTTCACGGCACTACTTATATTAAACTGTTGAGAAGCAGGTTTCAGTTTTACAATCACTTAAAATATAATCTTCCACTGACGAATATTTTTAGTTGAATAATCTTTAGTTTTACAATCACTTAAAATATAATTTCAGCTTTTATTATAAATCATTTTTTTTCCTAAAATACAATAGAAATGTTAAAATTATTAACATAATTTAAATTAAATCAAACAAAAGTATAAATACACTGATTTTAAAATCAAAACCTATTATGATGCAATCAAGTTTAAACTCGTATTATTATTTCTTGCTGCTCACGTTTTTATGATAATTATTTTTTGCTTTATACATTGAAGTGTATTTTTTCCTTTAAAAGACAATAGAAATATTAAAAATATTAACAATAATTAAATTAAATCAAACAAAAGTCTAAATACCCTGATTTTAAACACAAAACTTATTAATATGATGCAATCAAGATTAAACTCGCAATTTTTTCTTGCTCCTTACGTTTTTATGATGAGTGTTTATTGCTGATTTGAGGTATATTTGACAGGTTGTAAATGACTCCGTTTACACAATTGTTCATTAGAAATTCACCTCATTTTAAAGTGTTGGTTTATACCGCAATATAATTATTTAAAAACCAACATACACAATAATGAAAAATATGAGTAAAATAGGTGTAAAACTATAAATAATATAATATTTCCAAATATGTACTTACTTTCACTTAATAATAGTTGGCAGATGTCTATTGATTGATAATTTAAATCAAACTATACATATAATGACGTGACATGACATATTTTGACTCCCCCCTTTGCTATTTATTATAATGAGCTGGGTATCGTTCTTTATATAAAATTATATACAAATCTACACTAAGCTTACAGGTACTAATTTCGGTAATTTTTGAGTTGTGATCTTTTCATTCAGTGATTTTTACAATTATTACACAGTTTATAATGAAATCTACACTCAGCTTATGTATATACATTCACTAATCCGCTAATTTGTGGATTTGTATTTTTACAAATTAAGTTATTTTTACACAATAAATTAATCTTTCCACAATAAATTATTTATATACAATAAATTAGTAGCACACAATAAATTACTTTTATACAATAAATTAGCAGCACACAATAGATTATTTTTATATAACAAATTAGCAGCACACAATAAATTATTATTATACATGAACGTACTTTGAAACATTGTAGTAAGAGGTTTTTCTGGTAGACCGTGAAGGTCTACCATTTGGTCTTGCACGCCAATACCCTGCTGCTAGCTCATAGAGCGAAGGTTCTTTCGACCAACATCTGTACAAGAAATTTAAAATAGTAAACTTAAAAAAAAACAAAGCGTGCATTAAAACACCACCCATTGTCACAAGAGTGATCGACCATCATATCACAACTATCCCCTAATTATTTACCCTAACAATTCATATTAATTCACTGTGGTTTTTTTCAATTATTATGTTGTATCAACCTTAATAATAAATAAATGTTCTATGTTACCTTTTATCTCGATTATCCTTTAGACCTTTATCGGATGCTTGGCAGATTGATAGGATTACTATAGATATGAATAATCCATTCCACGCTGGTATACAATAAAATTCAGGCACCAAAACTCTATTTGACTGCCTACGGTTTATAATGAGGTAGCACAGTTTTGACAACGGACCCCAAATGTGCTATTAGCCAATACATAATTGCGCTCCGTCATTGACCTGGAAGGGTCACTGCTTTTTATTTCCATACACTTCTAACACGGAAATCGAAACTCAAAAACAAAAACCATTTTCCACTGGATATTTTTATTAAAAAAACATATATAATTTTTCACATGTGTTTTTTTATTTAATTATTTAGCTTTAATTTTTTTGTTTTTTGACAACTTATGGTTAACTAGTGAATTGGTTTTTTTCTTTTGTTGAAACTATAATAACTTTCACTTTTTATTAATAACTAACCATAAACAGAACTAAACAAACTTTGATAATACTAATTTCTAAGTTTTAAATTGAGTTGGCATAATTTTTACTGGCTTTTTTCTGGTCAACATTTAAACTTTAAAACAATAAAACCACCACTCCAGTTCCTTCCGACTCACTATCCAACTCACAAAAAAAAACTCCAGAATTAAAAAACACCACTTCTGGTTGCCACTTGCCAAACCCCAACTAACTGGATAAAACTAAAAGAACAATTTAAAAAAAAGTACATTGCAGAAATAGTTCTCACGATAAAAAGATGTTAACGCAATTTTGTTTTGGTTTCGTGGAATCTAAACGAAATAAGAGCTAGTTTTGTTAGCTAGTAACAGACATAAAGGTTTTAAATGACAAATGTTATTAGATTAGAAAAAGAAATAAAATTGTAAAAGGGTGTGATGAAAAGTGTTTGAAAATACGGTTAAACATATTTTCGAATATTGTGGATAGTAAATTACTATCTACGAGAAATAAACTTACCGAGCATTTGTCATAAGGGTGATGGCCATTACAACATTCAATTCTTTTTACTTTGACTTTCATAAAAAAATTTTGTTATTCTTAAGCTTGCTTTCGCTTACCATTCAATTATTGGTTTCTTTTCCTTTTTCTTTTAAAAAAAATTATTAAAAATTAATATCGAAAAACACGAGATTTATATTATATACATTTATAATCCATCATAATTATCTTGTAGATGTCAAACCAACAGCTGTTTATTTGTTAGACAGCTAAATGAAAAAAGAATTCACAATCGACTGCCAAAATTATAAGAGAGCGAGGCTAAGTTACAACTGCTATTTATAAGTAATTAATACCGAAATGATAATGTAGTTTTTCGTACTTTCGAAATATCGTAAATTATTTTACCCATTAAGAAGTACGTACTGCTAGTTTGTAAATTGGAAAATTTTTGCAACGGAAGAAATTATTTACAAAACATTTGAACGAATTACATATGTAAACAACATGAGTATGGATTAATGAGAAATAACAACCGATTTTATAACAGTTTTTCAGCGATCAAGGATTATAAATAAAACATAGGAAACTACCGTGGCGAATATTATTAATTAATAGTCGATTGATTGTAGCGGGACTATGAATTCAATTTGAAAATAAAGGAAATTACATTGGACAAATGTTACTCAACTATTTTAATGAATTTTTGTAGTGGTTGACGAACCTAAGCTAAGTATAGGAGTTCACATTGCGAAATATTACACAACTACTTGAGGATAGTAGATTTGGTGGCGGAAACTATAGTCAATTATGACCATGGATTAAGTACAGAAAAAAATGCATTATGAAAGTCTCAGCCAATGCAAATTTAGTGTATAAAAGAATATAGTGAAACTATAAACCAGGGATTTATCCCACGGCGTCGTCGAGCACCAGACTACATCGCTACACCTATGGGTTCTAGTAGGTAATTATCCGATGATAATAAATCCTATCTTCATAAGTCCGAAGAATCATGGATCAGACCTCAATCGGAATAATCCTTATTTCGTTATTCCCATTCTTCCTACACCCCACTCCCTTCTCCGTTAGGCTTTCCAATCGTGAGTATAGGCATGCTGCACTGATACTATTCCATTAGATTTTGGTTCCACTTTTCAATACAAAATCAAATTTTATCAAATTAAGTTATTATTCCTTCTCGTTTATTATTTTTATATTCACAGTTTTAATACATAGTTAATTCTATTACACTTGAATAACTTTTTATAAATTTAGAGCACAGTCCTAATATTGTTTATATTTAATTCTTAATTCAAATTCATTAAATTCTTAATTCCTCAATTTGTTTTGAATTCTATTCTTAATTCAATTATTATATTATTATTCAAGTCATTCAAAATTTACTCTATTTTTAATAAATTATAATATTTATTTTCGATAAACAACCAAAATTAACTAAAACACTAAACTACCTTCCACGGTTAATATAATAAAAAAACAGCAAAAACTATAACCAACTCAAACTTTACTTAAAATAATGCTCGCCTACTCATTCAGATCTCATCTCCTCAAAATTCTCAAAATAACTGCCAACTCCATAACTTCAAACCAACTCAATATTCCAATTATAAAATTATTTTGTGAGGTCGAATCCAATAAAACCCGAACCTTCGTGCGTAAACCTGTTGCACATTTTACCCAAATCACTGTTTTAGTTAACAAAATTTGATTTGTAGAAGACTGAACACAATAAGTAGTTGTAGCTTTATTTAAATCACCTAACGTATCAGGTTCATTCAGCGACACTGCAGTATTGGGTACCGTTGGGTGAGGTACATTACTGCGGGAACCAGACGCTTGAGGAAGGCTATCTGAAGTTAATGAATCAATTATTTTTGGGTTCATTGGTGCATTTGGGTTATGCATGGAAGCATTACTTGGACTATTTAATTTGCAATTTATGCCTGACTCAGTGCAATTACATAATACCATAGTGTTTTCGAAAACAATTACGGTACAACTTTTCCTTTATTATCCACTCATTTCGCTGTGACCAATTTAACTTTTCAAAGTTCTTGCACTTAAAAATTGAGTGATTCTCATTACAATAATAGCAAGAAAAGCGATTCTCCGATACAATAAAAGAGCGGCTAGAATTGGGACTCGTTTGGTTATATTATTGTTTGATGTATTAGCTTGATCAGGTTTTGACCGAAGGTTTGATGATTGTACATTCGATGTCGCTTCAAGCAGACGGGAGCGATTGGACAAGATGTCCATGACTTCCTTTACGGTCAACAGCCTATCATCGGGTTTTTTAATATCTATTACTTGACGTGATGTTGTAGTGCAAATATAACAACACTACTATACAATAAAACGCAATGCCAATATAAACTCGGGTACACTACTATAATATGATGATGTGAATTCGGTATATTTATTAAACTAATAACGGCTCGAATCACTGAATGATTTAATAATACTGGCTAATAGATTAAATCACTGATTTCTTAGTTCGATAATTGCTGGATTCACTTATTGGTTTACTTATTTTATTAACTAAATAATTTATTACAGTAATAATTGCTGGATCCACTTATTGCTATTGTTGGATTCACTTATCTTTTTATTTATTTGGTTGACTGAGTAAACTTATTAAATTAATATAATTTCTTGATTCAAAGATTGGTTTTTTTATTTGAATAACTGAATAATTTATTACAGTAATAATTACTGGATTCACTTATAGCTATTGCTGGATTCACTTGTAGATTTATTTATTTGTTTCACTGAATAATTTATAGCATTAAGGCGCGCTATACACCTGAGCTAAACTATGCGAACTATGTGAACTATGTTTTTAAAAAAATAATGTAATATAATTAACAAATTCAATATAGTCATAGTGCTTCTTCATTTTTGTCTTGGGTTGGCTTTTGTTTTAGTTTTTGTTCATAATACAGTTTTTGTTCATAATACAGCTTTTAAAAGATAAAAAGCCATATGTATTAATTTTTGTTTCTTGGAAGAGGCTGGAAAATTTCTACTTCTTGTCTGGTGGCAAATTTTCCTTATTTTCAACTTCCTCTTCTTCTATATTCTTTTTGATGCAGTTGGAGTTCTCTGCGCTGATACCAATGTCAAAACGTTTTCGCTTTGTGAGCTCACGTTGTGAACGCTGTTTTCCACCGTCTCCTTTTCTGCACCAACTATTATACCATCTATAAATGATATGATTTACGAAGGAAAAGAATATTTAAAAATTAATATCCAGAAATACTCACAGTTTAATTTTCTTATTGTTGGGTTTTGTGCCGCCCCAATTAAGTTAAACAATATTTGTTCCCCGGCATTTAGGCTGCATTTCTTATTACCCGTAACTTTGGCGTCTGTTTTGGTTTCACCCTTGATTTCAATATTATTAATATTTTTTTAAATTTGTCGCTCTGTTTCATTAATTCCTTTCTCTTGGAGAATGAAATCAGTAATCTCCATAGCTGCTTCTTTTTTTTATTCTAAGGACGGGTGTTTGTACTTTTTTAACTCCTCGTTATAGTTCTCCATAACTTAACACTACTAAAAAAACAAAACTTATTAAAACTTTTTAAACTATTAAAACTATAAAAAAAACTAAACTTATGTATAATTAAAAATAACTAAAAGTAAAATATTATTCTAATCTAAATATTTAATCAATGTGTTACGAATTCACTTCGTGAATCCGTTTGGACTTTTCTATCAAAAAAATTATTAACAACAAACAAAAGGAAATTTCGGAAATGACAATAGGAATCTCCCGGATCTTTAGATTGCGAATCTCTTATCTCTTCACTTTACTCACCCTAATATTTCAAAAAAAAAATATCTATAGCACAAATAAAAATTAACAATAATGATAATGAAATACACTGAATTCTCTTTTTATGCGATGGATACGTTCCTCAGAAAAAAGCATAAAAAAAAATCGCATAAAAAAAGACACTACCTACATTGAATAAATAGTGATAGGTTCAGTAATTTTAAAAAACCGCATAAAACCGAATAAATATGCGAAAATCGCATAAAAAGGACGATGTTACCATTTTTGGAGAGGATTATGGTGGGTTCCTATTAGCGTTTGAAGAAATAGGGTGATAGATTTAAAAGAAATTGAAATCACGAGTTCAAAATTAATTTTTTATTTCACTTTTCTTAACGATTAAAAGATAATTACATCTAGTCATTATCTTCACTTGATGACAATGCTCGCGACCGTTTGTGAACTGGTATGAAATCAGTATCATCATTGCTATATATGGTCAAAAATTTGGGTGACTAAATTAATTCTCCCTAATCACATCCAGTGCTAATTTCATAGGCTGGTGTTTTTGCTTGATTGACAACAAAATCTGTTATTAAACTGTGCGACGATTTCTGCAATTGTTTTAGAAGTTCCTGATACCCAGAAATGCAAATCTTAAGGTCGCGCTTGAATTTAAATGCCCGTTCAGAATTCGGTTCATTATTAGATATTCAATTTGAAGACCCTCGAAGTAATTTTGCAGTGAGCGGGGCAGGTTCACTGTCTTCTACATCACTATTATTTTCTGGATCTATGACTGGATCCAATAATTCGATATCATCATCATCACTTAAGATCTTATCCATAAGCAATTCATCGAAATCCATTCTCGTTAAATGTATCAAAAGCTTCGCCTTCAATTTCATGTGCTAAAACAATAATTTCTGAAGAAACCGTCGATCCTTGATTAATTCTGTTAATTAATTCTTAATTCTGTTTGTAATGCATCGAGACCATAGTGTTTTTCAACACGCATTTTAAGTTTGTGGTCTTATTTCAATGATAGGAGAAGTAGCATCATTGATGCAGTCTAAAATCGAACACTTTTTCCAAACGTCTGCAAGTGTAAGTGGCTCATTATCAAGTTGATTCAAGATAAAATAATAATTAGATAGATAAACAACAACAGAATATTTTTTAACAATAGCAATTATGCCTTGATATAATGTGAAAATAAGTGGAAAAAACCACATATTCATATTTGGATGTTGTATAAGTTCGGATGTGTCGGAGCATTATCAACAATCAACAGAGCTTTAAAATCCCTTTTGCTTCAAATAAACTTTTACTTCCGGGATGAAACAATTATTAAACTACTCTGTGAAAACAGCAGATGTCACCCAAGCCTTTTTGTTTGCCATCCAGTGCGCCGGTAATTTTTTTAAATCCTTACCCTTAAGCAGGGGTTTGAGCATCCGATCTCCTGATGCATTACTGCATAGTAGAAAGGTTAATCTATCTTTGGATGCCTTAAAACCACTTGCTTTTTCTCAGCTTTTGCAATGTATGTTCGGGTGGGCCTTTTTTCCAGAATAACCCCGTCTCATCTGCGTTGAAAATCTGATTGGACAGAAACCACCATCCTCAATTATTTTTGCCAACTGTTCATTATAATTTCTGGCAATATCCTCATCTGCTGATGCGATATCGCCGGCAATCTTCACATTTCTTTAAAAAAAAAACAGTAAGCCACTCTGTGCTTGCTGAAAATGCGGAAGCGGAATGAGTGGTAGAGGTGGATGGTTCTAGTTGCTTCAATTGCTCGTAAAAGGGTAGAGGTGGGCGTAAAACGTTTTGTTGCATTTTATCAATTATACTGTAAAATAGGAAATCTATGAACCTGAATTTTGAGATGTGTATAAAACTAACCTATCCGCTGAAGATGGCGGATACAAAAAAAAACAAAGTCGTTTTGTTGTACAGGGCTGCGATGTGACGCCTTTAAGAAAATACTTTTTTTAACCGAGTCAAGTAGGGTATATGCAAGGGCTTTACTTCAGTATCCCTTAAACTTTTATTTTAGAATTTTTTACCATACAGTTTTTTGAGTAATTTTGAATTAATAAGTAATTTTGCGTTGGTTTTCTTTCCGCTTAGTTGCGGTCTAATTGGTCGAAAAACTTCAAAATTCTTAGAAATAGAAAATGTGGTAACTTTTTAACGAAAAATATAGCGAAGTGTGAAATTTAAGAAACACTAAGAAACATTGCAATTTTAGAATTTGGCAGTCTATTTCTCTCTCTAGCGTTCACGTCCCATGGAGGAATTTTGCCGTCTGTGCAATCAGCTTCCAATCGTCTCCTTCTATGACCAGTTGACTCTAGTTTCAACATCCTATATCACGAACGTTTTGGATGATGTCATCACGCCAACGTTGTCTTGGTCTTCCTCTTTGACGAACACCAGTTTGTTGTTGTTGGGACACATTTTTATCATTCTATCTAATGGAGCCCTTGCTACATGACTAAACCTTCTAATCTGGTTGGATTTAATGAATCCGATTATCCGATCCGAAGCGGTATGATTGCATGCTTCATAATCTAAGTCATTTAGCATTTCTTTCAAGCTGTGAGAGACTATCCTTAAATTCGCTTGTTCTACGTCCGAGAAGTACAATATCATCTGCGTAGCCAAGAATTTGACTAGATTTGTTAAATATGCAGTTTTGTGTTTTAATTCGGCTTTTTCTTATCGCGTACTCGCGCCAAATTAAATAGTACGGGCGCGAGTGCATAACCTTGTTGAACACCTGATGTTATATCGAAACGATCAGAAACGGACCCTTCTATTACTATTCTACAATTTGATCCCGATGTTGTAAGTTTGCACAGAGAAACAGGTTTCTCTGGGATACCACCAAGCCATATGAGTGCGGACCAAAGGCTGTCGCGGATGATGCTATCATATACTTGTTTGATATCAACATAGAGCTGGTGAATGCTGATGTTTTATGCTCATCATTTTTTCAGAATCATCCTTAAGACCCTTAGGAGAATCATCCTTAAGCTAAAACTTGATTCGCACACTTTAGAGGGTCACATTTTTTAAATGTAGCGGAACAATGAGAATTGTTTTGCATTCAGCAGGTAGTTCTTCTTGGTCCCAGATTGCAAGAATCAGATTGTATATACGTGAGACCAAAGCTGCTCCACAATTTTAAATAGTTCTGTTGGAATTCCGTCGATGCCTGGTGATTTGCCAGTTTTCAGTTTTTTAATGGCAGCTTCCACTTCTTCTATTGCTGGGTAAAGGGCAATGATCTCCCCAGTTGATGGAGCAATTACTCGAATAGGATGAACTTCATTTGTCCTATTCAGTAGGTCTTAAAAGTGTGATCGCCACACTGCCAGCACATCACGTTAACTTATTGTAAGTTCATTATTTCCATTTTTGATGGCTGTAGATCTTGGATGGAAATCTTTTGTCAGATTTCGTGCATTGGCACTCTGGAATTTCCATTGCTCGCATGTTGTTTGATGTTTTCAAAACAGCTCTTCATCTGTTCCCGCTTCTTTTTTCGTAGAAGTTTTGCTGAGACTTTCCTGGCGCATAGATAATCAGCTTGGGATGTTCCTTGTTAATCATTTTTTCCGCAGTTTTTGTTTATGTTCAATGGTTTGGCGGCACTCGTCGTCAAACCATTCATTGTAGAGTAACTTTCACTTCCATCGTCAAACCATTGACACTTGTAGAGTGTCTCTTAGAGATCATGACGTGATCGATTTGATTTTCCGTTCTTCTGTCATTTGATTTCCAAGTTGCCTTGTGAATTCCCTTGTGAGGAAAAAAAGTGCTAGCAATAACTAGATCATACATCCTAGTCAGCTTGGCTGCATGAAAACCATTATTGTTGCTGGTATGATGCAAGCTGTTAGGACCGATATGTGTTTTCAGTTCTGCACTTTTATCAATTTGAGCATTAAAGTCACCTACCACGACTTTTATATCGTACCGCGGGATGTTATTGATGACTTCTTCGAGTTCTACGAAGAACAGGTCTTTAATGTCATTTGCTTTTGTCTTCAGTAGGTGCATGAATATTAACGATTGTTACATTAAATTTTTGCGTGCGGATTCTCAGTGTGTATAAACCCATATTAATTGGGCAGAAGTCGATAACATGCTGATTCACGCGACGGTGTATGGGAAAGCCAACTCCAAATTCTCCTTCGTTTTGGAGACCGCAATAGTAAAGAGTGTATCCTATCGCTGTTTCATGGATTCCACTACCTGGCCCTCTGAGTTCTTGTAATTACACTATATCCAGAATGTAGGTATCAATTTGGTGTGTGAATTTTAGAAGATATCCTAGTTTTCTAAGGTTTAGCACGTTCCAGGTTCCCATTTTTAAATCGTAGTCCCGGTACAATTTCCGAGGTCGCTATTGTGATAAATCCGAGATAAAACGAAGTCAGTGTACAGGCTAGCCCTTCGCCCAACACAAATTTTCGTGAATGGGTTCGTCCAGAAACAACCTTTTTACACGTTTATATTGCGAACCGCTTGATCCAAGACAGACGCCCGCTCCAAACCGCCCCTAACATGGAGAACGCTTGATTTGCATTTGTTTTATGGTGTAGAATAATTGAATAGAAGTAATATTAACCCTGTTCCTATCAACTACACCAACCTAATTCTGTTTGCGTTACCCAGGTTACACGGGTATGGAGTAGAATTTCGGATTTTTGCTACCCAAGGAAATGGTGGTCCATTGTTTTTGAATTATTGTCAAACAAGTGCCATATTAATTTGGACCTCCTTGCATTTTGAGCTGAAGAATGGTGAAGAAACTGTGACTTAAATGAGTGAGGTGTCATATGAACAAGCACTTAATTTAAGAAATATTGAAATTTTTTTAAGAATAATGAAGTGCACAGTTTTGAATTATTGGCAATCATTATCCTAGCTATTGTTATTTGAATTGATAAGGTATATTTTCCCATTTGAACCATTTACAAGTTGGTATAATTTAATCTCTCGTTAATTACCATAAACAGCCATGGTTGTACCATTTTGTGTGAAATTTTGAAAATGTTGAATTAGCTCGTAAATGTAAACATCAATAGCGATTCGTTTTTTATGTGGCTATGATTGCCAGATCATAAAAAATCTACTACGCAACTTTATTTTAATTATTTTTGACAGTTTGTTCTTCTACGTTCACGGAACCCTCGGCAAGCGAATTTCATTCACACTTGACCGTTTTTTTTTTGGTTTTGAACTTTTGTGATTCTTCTTATGGATTTATTATTTATTATTACATATTTTGATGTTACATTTTTGAATTTTGAGAGAAAATATATCATTGGTAATATAAAATAACGTTTTTTACTTTCAATAATACTTTTGTTTGAGAAAATATTTTTTTATAAGAATTTAAAATACTTTTCCAAATTTCCAACCGGCAATCATTGTGAAGAAGAAGGAGACACAGAAAAAATCGCATAATTCCTAAATTGTGTAAAAAAATTCGTAACCGCATAACTTTAAAATCGCATAAAAGAAAATCGCATAAAAACAGAATTGAGTGTACCTTAAAATAAAAATTATTCGAGGGCGCCTCACTTGACTGATGTCTTCTGCATAAAGAAAAATGTGGACTTCGTCCTTGTATGACCTTTGGGTCTGTCGTCCTATATATGGTTATTCTGCGCGTATATAAATATATTATGCTGAATTGCGCCAATTATCTTTTGTATCCCAATGAAATTTGCTCAAAGGAAAGTTGCCCCTTTCTAATGAAACTTGAAATTGGTCTCTTCCTTTTAATTTTCTATTTCTATACATTAGAATTTCATGTTTAGTCAATTTGAAAGTTGACTTTAATACAAACACCAAAAACCAAAATTTCAAAGAACAAGACGTTGTTTTTTTTTCTCTTTAAAAAAAAAAGAGAAACGAAAAGATTTGAAGATTAATTTTAATATTTTATTGATATAATCTTCCGTTCACTATTCATAAATTTGTCTTATTTTTTTTTCTAATTTTTTCCCCTTGACAACAATCAAACTTTAAAATGTCTAGAATTTTATGTTGATAATTTCCTTTGGTGTCGTATATGTTGTTTTGGTTTCACAATAATCGTGGAACTTTTTATGATTTAAAACTTTTTCTCTTATTTGTCGAAAAAGTCAAACATGGAAATTTCCTTTGTAAATCATTATGTATATTTTTATTTTTTTTAAACACTGTTCAGTTTCTGTTAAGTTAGAACATGTAACTCAAAAAAAATAATATAAACTAAGTTAAGTTGGTTTGGATAAAACAAAAACTTAAAATTTTCAGTGGTGATACTGACCTTTGTATCTCCTGCAAAAATGTTTTTATCCAATAATATTATATTTTTATTTTAAACACCACTAAGTTAATACTCACGATTTCACAATTTAAAATAAACTGAAACTCAGACCCAATTCTACCTATCATCATGATTTTTAACGCCACAAAAAAAAAATCCAATCTAGTTTGTGTCATAAATAATATCATAGGGTAGATCATTCGTACTACCATTAATGATAGTACAGTGGAGCCACGAGATGGTCGTAACCCAAAATTTGGAAGAAAGTCTCACCTCATTATTATTTCTTTTTTTTTTATTATATCGATTTCATTACATAGTTTGTGAAAACTGGAAAATTTCATTATAATTGTAATAAAAAAAACACTTTAATTGACGACTGAATTATTTATTCCAATTCAATTGGTTTTAATTACATTCTTATTTTATTATTATTTAAACAAGACTAAAATTTACTTTATTAGATTTCTTTTAACATTTTAGTTTTTGCGTAAACCATCGAATGACATGACAAAATCGCCATCGTCAGATTTTATAAAAACGATTTGTGTCCAAAAGAACAAGTTCAGCAACATTGAGAAGAAAAAATATTCTTCGTTCAAATTTTCGTTGTTGTGAGTGAGTTTAATCTTTTGTTTTCGTTTCATTTAGTTGTTTGAATGTTATATTTGAATTTGAAAATTTTAGTTCTTTGAGAAATTGAATTATGAATTTTTTTATTGAGAAGAAAAAAAATGAAATATTGGAAATGTTTGTTATTATTTAATTTGTTAGGAACCAGACGTTACAAATGTTTTTAATTGTTTAACGTTTTTGATAAATTTGATTTGATAATTTTTTTTATTCACACAAACAAACAAACTTGAATTTCGTCAAACAAAACAACAAAATATGTTTGAAAATTATAGTTGACAGATTTTACTACCCACGCTGTTTTTCGACAGTAGTACCAACTACAAGTTCGAAAATATTTTTATTCATACCAAAGTTTTGAGGGTTTTGAGAGTTTTAACTTTTGTGTAGTTGCTACAATCTTTTAGTTTTACTACTTTTTATTCATATCAGCCAATATAAATAATATATAAATTGTTTTATGTGCGCCGCCACAATCACCTTTCAAAATATAT
This sequence comes from Diogma glabrata, assembly GCA_963693315.1. NCBI lineage: Eukaryota > Metazoa > Arthropoda > Insecta > Diptera > Cylindrotomidae > Diogma > Diogma glabrata. Next base: position 387,208,657 of record OY856186.1, read on the forward strand.
ATGCTGATGATATTAACTATGTTGAATTATAAATATTATCCGTAATTCATCAAATTTACAGCAGCAGCAACGTTTATAATTCTTGTTGAATCGGATGATTCAGTTCAGCGAACTCGTCCAATGTCAAACACAACAATGATGAGTGACAGTGACAAACTATAACTTTCACTCCTATATTTGCAACAATTCCCAATTTTTTCTTATGTGTCCACGTCAATGTTACTGACAACAACAAAAAAAAATGACAGTCAAGATTTGGTTCTTCCTCGAAATCGTGAATTCTCTTTTCTGATGGCGGCTGGAACGAGGGTGCTGTCACTAATATGGATAATAATATGGACGTTCAACACCTACTTTATAACATTATATTTATGAACAATAATGAACGAATTGTAGTTACCTCTCTTTATGGGGTTTTCCTTTATATTTTTATATAATTGAAATGCACTTACCTGCGAGTTCTTCCTCCCGTTCTCAGTTTGGTGAGTTTTATTTGTAACAAAAACACATTAATATTTATAAATTTGTACATTTATTTTTTAATTTAATTTAATCTTTTATTTTCCTGGATTAGTTTGTGAACAAAACAAACATTTAATTCGAGTATAATTTTTTATAACTTATTTTCTTTTGAAAATTTAATTCGAATATAATTTTTTATAACATATTTTCTTTTGAAAATAAAAAGAACACTAATTATTAATTCACCATAAAACTACACTTATTAATTCACTCATTTTGTTTTCCGGTAATCCTTGTCGAGGATTTACTCTTCCACTAAAATCGCGATCCGACTAACTGACTCTTTGGGATTTTCCATAAATAGATACGTAAAATTTTTTCTGATTAAAAATCTTAACGTTTAATTAGAGGAATCCAAAACTGGTTTCAAAATTGAAATATTCTTATTATTCATCCAGTTACTTGAGTTTAACTACTCACAAGTTTATTCATTAAAATTCTCGCGGCCGATTATGTAGGTCAATAGATTGGTTTTCAGATTAGTTCAATATAACTAATTGTAATGATTCTTCTGCATTAAGGATGTGTATGTAAATAATGAATATCATTAACTTAGCATACTTAAGAAAATAGTAATATCTTGAATATTCAATCGAAAACACTCCATCAAAAATATTATTTATTTTACTATTAATTTATATCAAAAAACAAATTTTTGAAACGCAGAAATTTAAATTAAAAAATAACCACAAATTCAAAACAAAACTTTTCTGCTATGCGCATGTCAAGAAAAAAAACAAATTGTTTTATCCTTTGTTTTATAGATGAAAATAGAAGATAGATCAAAGGATAGATCAACAATTCTCGGATAGATTTTTTAATCTATCCTGATTCATACAAATCTCACCTTGCTTCTGTTTTATGACTAAGGCAATTATGAGTGTTCCAATTACAAAAGTAAAAGAATACACAAAATTATTTTTTCAACAGATTTGCAATTTTCACAGGTGATAAAATATAAAACAAAATTTTGTGGTAACCATGAGCTCAAAGCCACGCCGTATTCCTTCATTTCTTTATTTCCAGATTCGTTGATTGTTATATTTTTGTCCAATTGAAAAATGTGAACAAAGTCGCAAATGTTTGTTTTAATTCCAACAAGTTAAAATAAACATTAAAAGAAGTCCTTGCAATAATCACTAATCCGTTCAAAACACTACCGTATAATCTTACTCAATTATGCTTTAAAAAAACTGTTGAACTACACCTTAAATAAACAATTTAATGGATTGGCAAATTCAAACACTTTAATTACTTTTTATTCTACACTTGTTTTTAAATTCACTGTAAATCACGTAAAATTATATATAAGATATAATAAAATATAGAATAAACTTACTTAAATTTTTGAAAAATTTATTATTTTAACTTCACTGGTGAATCCCAGAATAACTAATAAAACAACAATTCACAATTGTAACATCCCATAACCGTTATCCAAATATAAACAATTTTTGAATATTGACCGAACGCTCAAAAATTCATCACAATAGAACGATATATGTATAGAACGAAAAACTAATCGAAATATAACTTCATCAATTAACGACACATCTTTTAATCAGTAGAATAGTTTTTATTTTATTTGGTATTTTTATGCATGTTTATAGTTTTCTAAACAGTTTTTATAAATTTATAATTTGTAACACTGAACCTTTGTACGCACTAATTACAATTATTTACAAAAAAAAATTGCGCGGGATAATATTCATCTCCTGGACGAACCTTAAAATTGGAAATCTTTTATTCTGACTTACTAGCCTAACATTTCAATCCTATTCAAAAATATGCATATATAATAAAAGTAAAAATATAATAAAAATAAATAAAAAAACCTGGTTTATTGTTGAGTGATACTGAGTCCTCCAGATTTCCCTTTTCTTAAATAAACAATTCTACGACCACGCCTTTCCTGAACACAAATCTTAATAATTTCTTATTGCCAATATGGTCGTCGGTAGTAAAATCTCATCATCATTATTCTCCAAAAAATCTTAACAACGATTTTAGAAAATTTGTCTATTAGACCTTCAAAAATTTAAGAAAGTCCAATAAAGAAATTTTTGGTTAATTAACTTATTCCTAAAATTATTTAAATCTATTTATTTTGAAAGAAAAATGTATTCTATTTAAAAAAATTTGTTTAGTTACATTTTCAAAAATTATGTATTTATTTAAGAAAATTTAACCAAGAAATTTTTGTTTAAATTATTTATTCATAAAATTATTTTAAAAAAATATATTCTATTTAATAAATTTTATTTAATAAAATTTACTTATTTAATTTTCAAAAATTATCGTTTTTATTTATGAAAAATTGTTTATTTATTTTATTTTTATTTAATATAGATAAGAGATTTCCAAAATCCGTTTGTTAACAAAAAAACACCCAAAATATGATACAAATGTCTAATGTCATCTAATGCTATTCTTGAATCCTCGCGCTCGCGAGCACTCCCCAAGAATGCATGTGAGAACCGACTAGATAAGCCCCTAACGACCAGATTCTACAGAACGGTTTCTCCCTAACTTAAACTTAACAAAGGCAATCACAACTGTCACGATTAGACCTTAGGCTCATTTCTACTGACCCAGTTGTGATTCCTTACCCTAAAACTAAACTAAAAATAAATTACTAGAATTGGTGACGTTTCCTTGGAGAACGCTCCCGAGCGCCAGACTTCAAGTCGTCTTAAACTCCATAGACATTGTTGTATTGCAAATTTAAATATATTCAAAAAGGATTAAAATTGAAATTGTATGAGGTGAAGCCTCTGATCCTGAAAAAAAACTAATTGGTTCTCCTCTTCATTTCACCGAAGAAGCCTCTGAGCAAAGAATGGTACTACTGGTTTGTACCTAAGTACAAACACAGCAGCACCACTCCCCGTCCCTGAGAACTTCCTCGCTGGAATGAAGAGAAGAATCCAATGATCTTCGATCGCATAACCGTTATGGCCAGAGGCGACCTAGGAAAATCATCATGTTAAGGGGAGAAGCCCCATGGATGGCTTTTTAGTCCTACCAGTTAAGGAAGTTAAATTTATTTACCTAGAGTAAAAACCATTTACACAAAAAAAATTCGACGATGAAAAAAAACATATAATTTAATCACATGCAATTAATTGCATTCAAAAAATAAATTGACAAAAACCAATACTGGTTTTACCCAAAATTTACAAAAATTCATAATACTAAAACCAAAACTGGTTTTTTTAAAATTAAAAATTTCACCAAAAAAAATGTTTGCGCCAAAAAAATATGACTCATCATTAATTATTGCAAAATTTACCGTAATACCACGGTAATTATTATAAACACTAACGGTCCTTTGTTTCGAAGCGCCACGTATAACAATTGAACTTTTATAGAAAATTTATAATTTTATTTTATGCCGGATAGCTCAAAACTATTATAAAAACGGAACCACTGAATTTACACACAAACACATCATCACTTGGAAATCTCTTATTCTTCATATCACAGAAAAATAAACTATTAATTTACTAACATAAGGAAATTAGTTTATCAAAACCAAACCAAAATTCATACAAATCAAAATACATAAAAAAAATTTACATTAGTTTAATCTTGAATGTTGTTTTCATATTGTATTTTATGCATCTTCGTTTACCTTCTGTGATAACTCCCTTTATTAACGAATTCTTGATTACAAATATCATGGAAAGATAATACGTATTGCAGTAATAATAATTAATACGTATCCCTCACTTCGTTCGAACAATTTCCTTCGAAATACTGCGAACCAATTTACATTATCTGCGCTTTCCAATGTTTTAAACCCAGTGCTTCCAACCATGCATTTAAATATTTTGTATCGGTAGAAAATACAACATTCATAACCATTATAACTGCATGCCCAATTAAAATAAAAACCACAAAATGACCAGATAACATTATTTTTCTTCAAACACCTTAAGCTTTCGAATTTTTCTGATTACTTTTCATTTTGTTCACTACTTGAATTAGCGAACATTTTTTTTTCACCAAAACTCAACACATTAAAAACAAATAAATAAAAGAACTTCGGAATCACATTTAAAATACCATATAATTTAGTTTTAATGTAATAAAATTTTACACCTTCTTTTTATACTCAAATTTTACATAATAATATTTTTTTTTTCAATTTTACTTAATTACCGACCATTTGGTTCAAACTTTTAAAATTATATCCTAATCAATTCGATTTCAGAATTATACAAGCCTAATTGATTTGAAAAATTCGTATTTTTATATCATACTATCGGTCTTCTGTTTTCCCCTTCCATCAATAATAAACATGTTTATTAATTTGAAACTGATGACGTAACTAAACAGTCAACAGTAGTACAGAAAAATGTAGCTACGTTTAAGAAAATAAAAATAGAAAAATAAAAATTATAATTGAGTTTGAAAATTTTTATTTTCAGAGTAAAGTCTTTAATAGTCCGCCGTTACAAATTGCTATTCAATTAATCGAACTACCCGGGTATGCAACGAAAATTACCCGGGTAATCGAGTATGTAGATATAGATGCAAATACCCGGGTACCCGATAATCGGCATTGGATACCCTAACTGTATTAATATTTTCACTTACTTAGTTTATTTTAAAATTATTTTTCAATTCAGGAAAAAATATATTAAGCCAGTTTCTTCACATTAATGGCTTAAAATCTTTTGTGCTTTCAATAACAGTAATTTCCATCTACCGTACTGCATTATCTCCATATTTCATTGCATTAACCTCTATTATACCACTATGTTGAATAATGTAACTGTGGTGGTTTGATTGAATAAAAATTCGACTCGGAAATATTAGAACTATTCGGAAATTTAAAATGGCATATGATTGAAAGTATTTTTCTAACATTTCTGTCGGAAAAAATTTTCGAATCCATTTTGCTTGTCGGAATTTTATATTTGACGTTTTGTTCTAAATTATATTAAGGAATAATCCAAACGTTATGTTGTTGTTTTATATTGTTTTATATATTTTAAATTTGTTTAATAAACATTTTACATTGGAATAGCTTAATAATCATAAAAAAACTAAACTCGCCATTTAAACTATATATTCTATCAATATCAACACAAAACAAATGATAAATACGAATATTAAAAGGTTTTGAAATTTTTAAATTCTGTACTAAATGGGTGGGTTTATATGAGAATCGAAAATATTACGAAACGTTTCAATCATACGTCGTGTGCTTTTTTTTTTTTTTTTTTTTTTTATTCAATGTTAGGCATGTTTAGTGTTAACCAATGTAGATCAACGTCTCTGAATATCCGAAGATACCATGCTAACTAGGGAACTAGGGTTCGAAAGTATTATTCAATTTTCTTTGAGGAATTTATTAACGTTGATCTTAAAGTTTTGAGGATTAAAATTATCAGGAAAGACCCACGCCGGTAAGGCATTAAGGCCAGAGATGAGAAACTCTGTTAAAAAAATCGCGTTGAAAAGCGACAGTTCTACACCTTGTCACTTGAACCGTAAAAGGATGGGCTGCTATTGATGCCCTGGTGGAACGCGCGAAGTTTGCTGGTTCAGGCAAAATCGATTTGATCTCCGTAGACGCCCGTTCGTCCATAATATACTTGTAAAATACCGTCAAATCAGCGACGTCTCTTCTATGTTGCAAAGAATCAAGCTCGTTAGTAAGAGTCGAGTTGCCGATCAATTTAACAGCTCTCCGTTGTATAGAATCAAGACATTTTAAGCTACTTATGTAGGCTCCACCCCATATGTGAGAGCAATACTCCATGCAGGGACGAATAAATGATTTATATATTAAAAAAAGCTGCTCGCTATTAAAAACCTTACGACAACGACCCAAGAATCCTAATTTTTGAACAGCGTTTTTTGCTAGGTTAAAAATATGAGAATTCCATTTCATATTATTTTCAATCTCAACTCCTAGAAGTCTAACAGATTCTTTCTCTTGAAGATCATTTGAATCGAACTTTAATAAAAACGGATTAGGTGTTGATAACCTAGAAAAATGACAAACTTGAGTTTTACTTGTGTTGAATTCAACACTGTTAGCAACGCCCCAATCTGCGCGAACACCATTAAATCATTTTCAATATCGTGTGTGTACGACATTTATTCTTTAACTCAATTTGACTGCGTATTTTCTTTTTAATCTTAACTTCTGACGGTGGTTAAATTTACCACAGGAGATATTATAATGATAATCCGTCTTAAACGTTCGTATGTCTTTAACAGTCCGGCTTTTCAGTGATACAATTTGCACGAAACAACTTTGCACCAAAGAAGAAACCGTTAGACCCGTTTGACGTATGTCAACTGAGGTCGTCAGGAGGATCAGAGAAAGTAAAACAACGATTTAAATTCAAACTGATTCTAAACGTTTATTATCAAAATCATTTCTTTTATATCATATTCAAATTTTTTCCCATCATATAATAATGTATATGACTTATGTATTTACAAATTAGGTATTCCCCACTTAAAACTTAAATCAATTAATATATATATTGTTTTAAATTATTTATTGCAAAAATGCAATAACAACAAAAATGTACATAGAAAATCTTTTGATTTATTTATTCCATATTTTTCTTCATAATAAAAATATGCGAGTTATTAGAAGTATTTTAACTTTTTTATTTAAAATGGTTTCAATGTTTTGAAATATAATATGTGATGACATAATATGAATATAGTTCATAAAAATTTGTTTGTTTACAATTGTACATACGAAATATTGTTTATTTATTATTCTGTTTTGATAAAATTAATTTCGTCATGGGAATTCCTTATAATTTATTTATATGGGTTTTGATTTAGTTAGGTTAGTGAGTAGACGTAGTAGTATCTCTACAGTCGGAAAAAAATTGTCGTAGTATTTTCGATTCGTATAAAAATTTCCGATCAAATTCAATCATACCATACCTGATGTAAATTTTTTTTATTGAATTAATTGGTAAAAAATTATAACAACTATTGTACTTAACTAATGATATGACTAAAGCACACGCGCCGGCATCTACCTCCATTTTAACTGGTTGACGTTCAATGATCATGTTCACTAATAGTGGTTCTATTGAGTTCAAGTATATGCACTTCCACAAATTCTACACAGTTCACTAATAACACAATTTTATAATTGTTTAAATGATTTACAATAATTTTTAATTAAATAACTACTTTTTATATTAAAAGAATGTTGTCTCTTGGACTGATTGATTTTAATACAAATTGTTATAACAAATTCTATCTTCTAAATTTATGTAATTCAAAAACTGTTTTTTTACTAGGTAATAAATTATATAATGTAAGATATTATTTACGAATCATTAGGGGTAAATCAATCTGTCCATCTTCAATAAACACACATACATGTAATCAGATAAATTTATAATAATTATGTTTATGATACAAATTTTACTTTTAGTGAAATTGCATCGTGGAAAATAATTTTACTGGATTTCTTTATATGAGATAAATAAAATATATGGAATAAATGAAATAATTGAAATGGATGAAATAGAATTATATACATATTTTGCAATTAAAATTGAAATAGAATTAAGTTCGTGATTGACCATCTGACCGCCCCAGTTCTACATAGCAATTAAATGCATAGTCTTCTTCATCAAATTTATTTAATTTTAATGCATTTATATCTGCCAAAAATTCTTTAACTGAATAATGACCGTCAGTTAAACGACGACCTTCTCGAAAATTTGATGAATTTGATGAACTCCATTTTTCCTGATATCCTGTTTCACCTTTTTTTAAAACATACACGCGATGTATGACCTTGGACACCACATATAAAACAACTCCATTTCTGCGTTGGAAACATTTGCGGATTCACAATCATGACATTTTCCTCTTGATATCGACCTTTTGCTGCTATTCCTGCCCGGCTAGCTCAGTCGGTAGAGCATGAGACTCTTAATCTCAGGGTCGTGGGTTCGAGCCCCACCTTGGGCGCCACTATAACGATTAGCAGCGCCATCTAGATCCCTCAGATGTGAGAAAAGATGGCACTTACTAAAGTTAGAGATTTGTTTACCTGACCATATCTGATTCCCGCTCAATCGGCTTGGCTCAGCCTTTTTCTGTCGTGGGATTGAATCAGTAGTCAGGTAATCCTAGAAGAGAGCGGTTACAACAACATATACCTGATTTAAAGTAGACTACCATCCCTACTTACCTTGCCGCTCCATACGCCATGTTCTCAAACTACTCTACGACTAGTTCGTTTGTACGCGTAACTGCGTGTTCTGAAGGAACACCTGCAACCTGTCGCTCATCTCGATCTAAGCGTTTTCACTCAATTCATGTTATACCAGTAAGAAACGAAAACTAAATAAGTAGACTTCACCTTTGTAACGCGGGTGCTAACGGTTTTGAGATCTAATAGCATGATCACTTTTGATACCCGTAGTTCCACGGGGTTTATAGCTGAGTCATCAGGGGTCATTATTGTGATGGGGAATAAAATTCCATTACCAAAGACAAAACAAAATTTCTGGTGCCTGAATTGTTTCTAAATAACACATAATCACGATTACCCCGAATTAAAGCTATTACCTTAATTATAGCCATTCAGTAAACAAGCTATTTTATTTATCCATCCGATTGATAGTGCTTATATAAGAACGTAAATACGGAAACAGAACTTTCTATATCGAAACTGGAGGAATAATTAATATTTAATCCTAAGCTTTATTTATTATGAGTAACTATTGCATCAAAATCCATTTAATAGCAAAAAAAAAATTAATCGATCTAATAATAAATTATAAATATATTCTTTGTTTAGTATAAATAGACTCACATTATTGATCCAAGACTTGAGTTGACATTTAAACATCCGTCGTTATTACTAACAGTTGCATTTACGCCTTCACCTTCATATCCAAAATCTCATAATTTCCTTGTACTGCCAGAATTATCCAGAGTAAAAATACTGCAAATAGAAAGACTTCCAATAAAAACACTGCCTGCATTCAATTTTTACCAATTATGCACGTAAATCATAAGCATGTCATCACAAGATAACATAACATGAGAACACCAAAATAGCTGTGGTGTATCTTATTAGGAGAAGACACAAGTGCGGTTATTCTAATCGATGTTAATTAGTATCTTCTCAATTTCAATAACCATTCCTCGACTCACAAACTTTCTAACAGAACACACGCATGTTTTCTTATTATCAATAATTGTCATTAAACACATATAATAAACGTTACAAAATTTTCCTTTATTTAATTAATTTGTTTTGGTTTACTTTCATATTACATTAAGTAAACAAGCAAATATACTTGCAATTAGATACAACGGTACACAGATAATATTTTTTTCTTTAAATTTTATAATATATAATTAGTTTGTATTTTATCCTAGGTTTTTATTTTAAGGATTGAATTACAACTATTGTCATTAACCACTTATAATAAACGTTCCAAAATTATTATCTTTTTTTTCTTCTATATTAAATTAATTTGTTTTGGCTTACTTTTATATTACATAAGTAAACAAGCAAACATACTTGCAATTAGATACCACGGTACAAAATTAATATTTTTAAATTTTATAATATATAATTAGTTTTTCTTTGATCTTATGTTTTTATTTTGAGCATTGAATTACGACTATTGTCATTAACCACTTATAATAAACGTTTCAAAATTTTGTTTTTATTACATCAATTGGTTTTGGTTTACTTTTATATTGCGTTAAGTAATCAAACCAATATACTTGCAATTAGATACAACTATCCACAGATAATATTTATTTATATATTCTACGTTATTTGAAACAAAGTTTTCAATAATCACTAATTTAATTTAATCAATTGAACTGGAACACATAAAACAATTAACTTAATTTTTCTTTTTATATATAATTAAAGGTAAGTTTACTTCCTAGGTTTATCACTTAATTTAATTCAAATGCAAATAAAACACATATCAGCAAAACACCAAAAAAATAATAAAAAAAAACGAACAACGTATCTCGACCAAATACAAGGTATATCTCCCCGTTCGCGCACCGTGGTGATTTTTTTTAGACTCCCGACCAACGATTCTTTAACTTTCCTCCAAACCTCGGTTCTATTTGATCCCTCAACAAAAAACAAAGAAAAAAAACATAATGATGTTAATAAAAGAAACCCAATTCCTGACAACCAGTTAATTGTAGAAAGAAAAATTTATTTTCGCACAACTAAACAACGGAAACTATTTAATTTAAAAAATTACTAAATTACAGTTTAATAGACGAAAAAAATAGACAATTTGAGGGTTTTTAAAATACGTTTTTGCAATCTACTGCAAAAACGAGCTGTGAGAAATTTTATGCAAAGCATATGTCTAGACTAAAGTTAAGACGCATGCTTTTACTAAATTTGGAAACAAAACGAAGTGTGAGAAAATATAAGTTTTACTAATTGAGGTTTTGCGTGATTAGCAGAACGGAAAACATATAAAAAAAATGACTTTGTAAATGGGTGAATTTATGTGTGGCATTGAACTTGGGACGAAGGAAACTGAAACGCGACGAGGTTTGGTAAGGCGGTGTCTCTGGAAAATATCCTTCGTCACAAATAAAAATTTGCCTTAGGCACTAATCTACATCTAATAAAAGAAAATAAACATATAATTATGATATAAAGAAAAATAATTAAACTAGATTAAATAAATTCAAACCTAACCTAACAAGATTCAAGAAATGAAATTCAAAAATACTTAAGTATATAAAACTAAACAAAATTCACAATAAATTCAAAATAATTAAATCATAATTAAACATAAAACCTAACATAAAGTACAAAATTAATAGTCAAGTGCTGATTGATTTATTTACTTTTGTAAATCATCAGCAAAATCTTCATACTTCATTTCTTCTTCTTCTCCAGTTAGCTCATATCCATTATTTTTCATTCTTCGTAATATGAGATGGTATTTGGTGTGAGTTTTACCATATGGGACTTCATGATCTTTGAATATTTTTAAGCCAGCATTCATTATTTCTTCCATTCTTCCCTTGACTATAGGCTCTACCACCTGCTTATAGAAAGTCTTCTTATGATCATCTAAAGCCACGGAACCATCCACAGAAAGCCATGAATATTGTATGGCTCTTTCCCAGAATCCTGCTCTTGGTATCTCACTCAAGAGTTTTTTTGCTGCCCTACCCTTAGCATTATCTTCTGTTTTTTTGAAATAATCCTGCGTCATATATGAGAGCTCAAATTGGTAGAGGTTATGAATGAAAAGGGCTCCACCTGATAGTCCACTGGCAACATCTTTATCATCTAGCAAGGCAGGAGTGTAATTACCATAGAGTATTTGTGTTCCTCTTAAAACCTTATCTTCTGTTATGGGTGGATCATCTGTAACAGCTATCCTAGTGTTCCAGGAGGATAAAGGGAAAATCAATGATAATCTGGCCAAAGTCAATTGATTGGCCTTATTAGCTACCAAAGCTAAATCATATTTCTTCTTTAAATCTTCTATCCTCTTAACAGCCAGGGCAGATGATTTTTTCGGATCAGCTTTAAGAACTGCAATAGCAGCAAAAGAACTTCCTATTAAACGAAAATCTTCTACTTCGTGATCTACTTCGACGTTGGTTATATATTGAACTTTTTAAGAACTACTGTTATTTCTGTCATAAATGCTGCTTCAGTTAGACTTACCACTATCCGCTATTTCCCAATTTTGTGCAATTTCAAAGGTTAACCCGCTTTCTTTTAATAAATGCGTTTCTTTTCGTTACGTAATCGTAATTGCGTTTCTTTTAAACCAAACACATGTTTTCAACTGTATATGGTTAATACAGTTACATGCCGGAATATTAAAATATAAAATACCAATATGGCCTCTGGCCCAGGAAAATCTCTTTACCAAAAAAATTTAGGGGATCATTCTAAATGATAAATTTCATAGGTAAATTTCAGAATGTATTAGAAAATATGAAAACATAGCAAAAAAACTTAACTTAATTTGATGAAGTTAAATATAAAATATGGAGGGGCTGAAATCTCACAGCTCTGAGATATCAAGACTTCGGTCTGGGTAAAGGATTTTGATATAGTTTTCGGCAAAAAACTTTCACGAGGACATGGTTTTTAGTTTTGGGCAGCGATGTATATCAAACATAACTCTTTGTTAAAGTACAAGTATTTTTTATCTCTGTTTAAAATGTTATTACAAAACTCACATGAAACATCAATACGTTGCCGGAAAATTATAATCAAAATTCCAAAAATATTGTTAAATTAAATAAAATCAAACTTTTTCAAAATTCCAAAAATATTCCAAAAATTAGAATAAAATCAAATATTTAAATTTTTTCTAAATTCCAATAATATTTCAAAAATTCTTAAAAATTCAAACTTTTTCCAAAATTCTAAAAATATTGCAAAAATTATTACAAAATCAAAAATTTAAAAATTTTTTCAAAATTCCAAAAATTATAATAAAATCAATAATTAAAAAATTTTCAAAGTTCTAAAAATATTCCAAAAATTCTTACAAAATCGAAAATTAAAAATATTGCCGAAATTCTAAAAATATTGCAAAAATTATTACAAAATCAAAAATACAAACTTTTTCAAAATTCCAAAAATATTTAAAAAACTATAACAAATTCCAAAATTTCCATGTCCAATTTCATTTTAAATTACATTTACGTCATAAAAACAGCTACATTTTTTTTCCAAAAAATTGGCTAAAGAATTAAATGAAATCATTTTTTGACACACTTGACATTATTTTTTGACAAACTTATAATGCCATAATTCTCTATAATAATAATAAAATATCATGTCATACGTACTTTTAATTTTATTTTTTTCTAAGAAAATAGGGTAAAAAATAAATAAAAACCTTTCTTTTGACACACTTGACAACATTTTTTGACAAACTTATAATGCCATAATTCTCAATAATCATAATAAAATTTCATTTCAAACAAACAATGTTAATTTTTTTCCAAAAATTAGGTAAAAAGCTAAATAAAAATCTTTTGACACACTTGACAACATTTTTTGACAAACTTATAATGCCATAATTCTCAATAATAATAATAAAACTTCATTTCAAACAAACAATAAGTTTTATTTTTTTTTCCAAAAAATTGGGTAAAAAAATTAATAAAAATCTTTCTTTTGACACACTTGACAACATTTTTTTGACAAACTTATAATGCAATAATCTAGATTTTGGTCTCACATACTAATCCCAACCATCAAGATTTCTCCAAATTCAATGTTCCTACTCGTAATCACTTAAAATGAACGTTTTTTAAGCAAAAAATCTGCAAATTTCCTTGTTTTGACACACTTGACGATTTTTTTGACACACTTCCGATACAGTTATCAAACACATCGTCCTTTCGGCTCTTCCCATTGAGTAAGCCTATTTTTAGGAAAAAAAAATTTTGAAATCCGTCCAGCGGTTTTCTAGATTTCGTCGGTTGTGACGGCCGGCCGGACGGCCGACAGACAGACACACATTTTTTTTTTTTGCTTTTTTAGAATCAGTAGGTCCTAAAACGTCGAGAAATGCCAAAAAAAAGTGGGGGTAAAAATTTCACTTTGAGCTCATGAATGTAATACTTAGGTCTTTCAGACCGAAGTAATTTCAAAATATGTTTGTAAGTGCGAACATATAAAAATAAAATAAAGAAAAATAAACTTAACTTATTTGCGTTGATTGCAGTAAATTTTTACTGCATTATGTGAAAATATTATGAAGAAAACATGTACTTTGATGATAATATCCGTTTGATAACAATATGTGATTTACAGCTAAAACCTGTGGTCTAATTCCCTAGCGAAAAAATGCATAAAATAAATAAAGGATAAAATGAGAACTCATATTTTTCCCGAACTGCGATTCCGTATGACAAATGATAAAATATTTTTTTAGATAATGATAAAAAAACAACTATTTTAGTCTATAAATCTTTTCTGATCTTCAACAATCACAAAACTATTTACAACGAACTATTTTTCGACCGTTAGTACAGTTATACTGTTCGTAATTACTGAAAATAAAAAAAAAATATATAAGTATTTTTTTGGAAGGGTGCGTTATTTTCTTTAGCTTTGATTTTTTTATATTCTTGTCCACGTCGGTAGGTCATCAGTTTGTGTCGGGGTCACCAGCTTGTGTAATATTTTTGATAAAAATTATCACGTTGGGGTCACCAGTTTGTGTAATATTTTTCATAAAAATTATCTGTATGACACAGATGTGATTATATAATGTATCGTTCACTACTTTGTACCAAAATTATTTGTATGCTGACGAATGACCATGTACACATTAATTGTAGGTTATATATATGTTTATTTGTCCTTATACACAAGATCACACAATTATTCAAGTTATACAATTTTATTTAACGTGATTACGTTTGTAAGTTCTTCAAATAAAATTTCTTTTTAAAGGGCACATATGGAGCTTGTACAATCTTTTTGTTTTAATATTTCCTGTCATCACATTTAAAAAGATATTCTAATTTTTACTTAGAGCAGAATTTATTGTGCTCAAAAATGTCTATATTTAAATTATTTTTTAAGGTATAAATCTAATCTATTTTTAAGATATAAATCCTATATCTAAAGATATAAGATCTAATTTACTAGATACAAAGCCCATCTATAAAACAGGCACAAATTTAATAGATTTCATAGACATAGCTATGACTTCTTCAAGATGCAAATTCTAATTTTTTTTTTTCAATTTAAAGGTTCAGGTTCAAGGATTATCAATTATTATAATTAAAAAAAAGGCTTATACTTAACGATATATAAGGTAGACCCGGATTGTTTGAAGATCGTCATTTCACTCTCTATTTTTTATTTCATTAATGTCATCGTATGAACTTGGATTGTTGGAAAAAATGGATTAGTGCATTATTGAGCATGACTAGATATTGTACATTATTGTGTATGACTAGATATTCATTGTGTGTGCCAAATGTTGGGGCATAACAGATGGAGGAGTGCTTAGCGCTGAAGAATGATCCTAGTCTGTCAGTTATTGACTATCAAGCATCATTCTCCTTCCCAAAACACTCTGCCTAGTATTCTAATATTCTTGTGTAAGATAATACGTTCATTTTTAATGCCAAACGTTGGTGCATAACATAACTTAGTTGAATAAAGATAGTGTGGACAGTAACACGAATGGGCAATACTATATGAAAGTCAATTAAGCGAACCAACATTGTAAGTGCCATTAAAAAACATGAATCGATGAGATGAATGCTTCCCACAAGATAACCACATGTTCAGTAAATTGTATGATAATGAAAGACAGTGATAAAAAAATTTGAAAATTTTAAATGTTGTATAAAAAAAAGGTTCTGTTCATGTTCCTCATATGTGCAATTTGACATGGTTTGCAACTCAAAATCTGTCACCGGTTGTGTAAGGACCGTTTGATAAGACTCGCATTTTGATATAAACTTCCTTATGGTACTCAGCATTTTTAGGAAATAATAATAAGATTTTATTCTTCTAAAAGTTCTCTGTTTTCCCTGATGTCTATCCAAAGATGACACATGAAATTCATTGATAATTTTTTGTATATCTAGATCGTTTTCCAATTTAATAGTAACATTTTCTAGACAAGTTTTTTTATTGAAGAATTCATCGACTGGTTTGATTTCTTTTGTCTTTTTTTAACAAACCTTACATATTTTTCTTTTAAACTATCTACACTGAAAAAAAAAATTGAAGTTCATGACAACCTCATCTCGAAGTTGGCAGTTGATTATTCATGCAAAGAAAAATTATTTGCAAACAATTTCACTGTGATTGGGATAACTACACGATAAAATTTTCCTAACAACAGAATGAGGTTTATTTAAAATACAGTAATCCCTCCGACTGCGCGGGTTTTAACTGCGCGATTTCCACTGCGCGAGATGAATTTTCACTACTAATTTTCGCAATGCGCGATTAAAATTTCACACTGCGCGACGTTCAAATTTTTTTTTAGAATATGTAGGTGAATTTCGTAAAATTTAAATGAAAAAAAAATTAAATTTCCTCATGGGTCATTCTTTTACAAATCGAACAGATTTGAACGAAATCTGACCGACGGATTTGTGATTTGGCTTTAAAATTTTTTACTGGTATGATATCGAAAAAAATATACGTGTTCGAGGATTTTTTTTTTGGAAAATAGAGGTGATCTAAATTTCGTGATTTTTGGTTTGACGACTTATTTTCAAAAATTCATTACTTCGGTTCTATTAATGATAGTAAGCTTTTGTTTTATTTTATTTTAAAGTTAAGAGATGGAATTTTAATAAAAAAATATACTCAATAAAAATTATTAGCGAATTCCTATTGTTATAAACAAATAAAATGTTAAAGTCGATTTTTAGTGATTGCCCTACGTGTTCTACGTTCAATTTTCAAGAAAAACGTGTTTTTAACTAAGGGAGAAATTAGTTTTACTGTTAGAAATATATTAATTTATCCAGCGCGGGACAACAAAAATTTACGGAATTTTTATCTTTCCGCGCTCGATAAATTGATTTATTTCTAATGCTACTCGTACACGAGAGAGCAAAATTGCAGATGTCAGAGAGAAAGTGTCTGACTTATTGCTAAACTGTTTACATATAGGAATTTGTTAATAATTTTTGTAGATAACAATTTTTTTTAAGGTTCATCTTTTAGCTTTAAAATAAAACAGAAAAAATGTCTATCATTACCAGAAGCGAAGTTATGAATCTTTGAAAATAAGTCGCCAAAAATCACGAAATCCTCGAAATTTTAGAACCGCTCCATTTTCCAACTCAAAAAAATTCTCGAGCACGTATATCTTTCTTTTCTTGGGAAATGAGAATTTGGAAATTTTAATATAAGAGCCCTAAAATTTCAGCCAAATCAAATATGTGTCAGTCAGAAAGATGTTCGGTTTGTAAAAGAATGACCCATATATATAGCAATTGGCATTACATATTCAGTTTATTTTTCAATATAGATCAAATTCAATTTCAAGCCAGTAAAGGTAGAATATTCTAAACAAATTCAGATTATTGATAAATTTTTGTAAATTTAAGTTGTTTTTTGAAATGTTATTTATGTTAATTTATCTGTTAACTTATGAAGTATTTTCTTTTTTAAGAGTTGTTGAAGTAATACATGTTTTTCAGGTTGTATATATTCATTTTGGTTTAATTATAACTTTAAATTAATTTTTTTCAAAATTTGGAACCGAACCCCTCATTTTCATACAAAATAGGGTTCACATTGCGCGGTTTTGTATTGCGCGCTGTTTTTCTGGAACGGAACTACCGCGCAGTCGGAGGGATTACTGTATATATATATATATATATATATATATATATATATATATATATATATATATATATATATATATATATATATATATATATATATATATATATATATATATATATATATATATATATATATATATATATATATATATATATATATATATATATATATATATAAACATATATATATATATATATATATATATATATATATATATATATATATATATATATATATATATAAATATATATAAAAGGGTTAAATTAAAAAAAAATACAATTTTCTTACTTTGGTTATCATCCATTCCTCTTCTTATTTTAAGAAGTTCTTCTACTGTTGTTTCGTTAGTTTTATTTGATATTTTTTTGGTGTTAATTGGTTCGATGTGCGTACTCGTACTTGGTTCGTTCATGCTTACATCGGAAGAATTATCTGTTGTTGAATCTAAATCTAAGGTTGGTAAAACTGAATCAAGTAGCGGAACACTTTTATTCAGTAAAACTGTAGCTGCGGTCTTATCTAATAGAGGAATCTCAACTTTATTTCCTACGTCTTCCTCTGTTTCAAGGTTTGCATGTGTGTAAGCACGCTTTAGCCTTCGTAAACCTTGTTCGTGATTATCTTAAATTCAAAAAAGATTATTAGAGGTAGTGTTTTGTTGTATATTTTAATATGAAACAATAAAAAAAATTTATTACCAGCACTAGCAAGAATATCCAATATGTTTGACTCTTTCCATTGTTTGTTTGGTTTTTTTTCCATTTCAACCCACATTTTCAAACGATGATAATCTTTTTTTGGTGGGTAATAGCA
Source organism: Diogma glabrata (assembly GCA_963693315.1). Taxonomy (NCBI): domain Eukaryota; kingdom Metazoa; phylum Arthropoda; class Insecta; order Diptera; family Cylindrotomidae; genus Diogma; species Diogma glabrata. The sequence goes on from OY856186.1 coordinate 387,227,318, forward strand.
CCTCCACGGTTTTTTGGTGCTAATAAGCCAAGAGCAAGGAATCAAATCAATCATTGATTTGCCTTTTTTTTTCTACGGAAATTTAACTATTAGGTATCTAGAGTTTTCTAGAGACATTTTACTGTTGGAACAAAAAACACACTAATATAAACATACAAATTCACCATTCTAAACACGTTGCGCAATGCAAAATTTTTAATAGTGTATTCTTTTCGGCTGTACTGAGTATTTATAAAAAATCAGAATTTTTGAACAAAAAAAATCAGTACAATTACAATTTAAAAAGATCCCTTGTATTCTGTTCTATTTTTTAATTACAAATATTAACCCTCATTACAAATATTAATGTAATTGATTACAAATTTTCATTACAAATATATTTTTTTATTACAAATATTAAGATTGATTGCGATTGGTTAATTTTTTATTCACAAAATAATATTTTGATAATATTAATACCTGTTATACAAAACAAAAACTTCCCAAATACGATCAACAAACAAAAATCACAAAAAAAATGTCAGTACTACTTCTACACCACCAATTTCTATATATGAGCAATTTCACGAAGATTCAACAACGTTGTGAGTTGACCCCTTTTAATTTTGATTATTTTTTGTTTATAGATAGTCTTTGATAAATAAAAAATACTAGTTCTCTTAGAATTTTTTTTTTCGACCAGGGGTCTTCACAGGGTGCCCCTCAATTTTTTGTTATTTTGTGATGTGACTGCATTTTGACGAGCGATTGTAGAAAAACTACTCAATCGATTTTCATAAATGATATGTCGTTGAATAGGTATTAGAACAAAGTTTTTAAAAATGTACACTGTTAATTTTTTGAAATAATTTTTAACGGTGTAACATAAGAAAAAAACGGTGTAATTGAAAAAAAAATGGCATAGCCTCTTTTTTTTTTTTTTTAAACTAAATTGAAGCTTATTTTATATCTAACCACTTGTGAAAGTTGAGGACACGTGTTATTTTTTGTTTTAAAGATAAAATTCGTTGTGCATATGACTGTCGGGAATCAGTTTTTTTTGTTTTGAAGGAAAATTATAAAAATGGCGTTATAAACTAAGAGATATTCTTTTTATGTTAAATATCAAATATTTTATTATTAGATGAACTTTTTAAAATATTATAAAAATTATATATGTAGTACAATAAATAAAATAAATACAATTGTTAAAAATGATTTACTTATTTTACAAACAGAAGTTTCTTTTGAATAGGAAAGCACTTCTTCAATTATTTTCTTTGTATTAGATGGCATAAAAAATGAAATGTTTATTTATCACTTTTAGTAATCACTTGTCACTCTTATAAAAAATAATTTGACAGTCTTGACTGCAAACAAAAAAGCCGTATAAACAACTAAATCTATTTAGGAACTTTTGACTGGAGAAGTATTATGTTCGTATTATGTTATTATGGAATCATAAAGTAAAAGATTTTTTTTCAACATTAAATTACAAATATTTTATTATTGAATAAACTTTTTAAAATATCATACAAATTATATATGTGAAAATAAATATAGTTATTAAAAATTATTTACTTATTTTACATTCAAAAGTTTCTTTTGAGTTGGAAAACATTTTTGCATTTATTGTCTTGGTATCTACTGGTACAAAAGAATGAAATTTTTGAGTTCCACTTATAGTAATCGCATTTTTATATCGATTTTGTAATTTTTCTTTTGTTAATTGATATTAATTTTTATCGGCGTATCCAAAGTTCATGGTAGATTCCCATTTTAAAGCCCATTCGAAAAGTTTTTTTGGTGTATCAATAATATTATCTTCGCTCGCCATACTATAACGGTGTGCAGCACGCTTCAGTGTACCACCAATTCCATCACAAGGTCCCTTTCCATGGCTGGTAGCATGAAAATGCCATTCAGCGTCAACCTTAAAGTCTTCTTTATGGTGGCATAAGTTAATTAGTTAATTTAAGGTTGACTAATTAACTAAATAACTTATGCCACCATAAAGAAGACTTTAAGGTTGACGCTGAATGGCATTTTCATGCTACCAGCCATGGAAAGGAACCTTGTGATGGAATTGGTGGTACACTGAAGCGTGCTGCACACCGTTATAGTATGGCGAGCGAAGATAATATTTATTGATACACCAAAAAAACTTTTCGAATGGGCTTTAAAATGGGAATCTACCATGAACTTTGGATACGCCGATAAAAATTAATATCAATTAACAAAAGAAAAATTACAAAATCGATATAAAAATGCGATTACTATAAGTGGAACTCAAAAATTTCATTCTTTTGTACCAGTAGATACTAAGACAATAAATGCAAAAATGTTTTCCAACTCAAAAGAAACTTTTGAATGTAAAATAAGTAAATAATTTTTAATAACTATATTTATTTTCACATATATAATTTGTATGATATTTTAAAAAGTTTATTCAATAATAAAATATTTGTAATTTAATGTTGAAAAACAATCTTTTACTTTATGATTCCATAATAACATAATACGAACATAATACTTCTCCAGTCAAAAGTTCCTAAATAGATTTAGTTGTTTATACGGCTTTTTTGTTTGCAGTCAAGGCTGTCAAATTATTTTTTATAAGAGTGACAAGTGATTACTAAAAGTGATAAATAAACATTTCATTTTTTATGCCATCTAATACAAAGAAAATAATTGCAGAAGTGCTTTCCTATTCAAAAGAAACTTCTGTTTGTAAAATAAGTAAATCATTTTTAACAATTGTATTTATTTTATTTATTGTACTACATATATAATTTTTATAATATTTTAAAAAGTTCATCTAATAATAAAATATTTGATATTTAACATAAAAAAAATATCTCTTAGTTTATAACGCCATTTTTATAATTTTCCTTCAGAACAAAAAAAACTGATTCCCGACAGTCATATGCACAACGAATTTTATCTTTAAAACAAAAAATAACGCGTGTCCTCAACTTTCACAAGTGGTTAGATATAAAATAAGCTTCAATTTAGTTTAAAAAAAAAAAAAAAAAAAGAGGCTATGCCATCTTTTTTTCAATTACACCGTTTTTTTCTTATGTTACACCGTTAAAAATTATTTCAAAAAATTAACAGTGTACATTTTTAAAAACTTTGTTCTAATACCTATTCAACGACATATCATTTATGAAAATCGATTCAGTAGTTTTTCTACAATCGCTCGTCAAAATGCAGTCACATCACAAAATAACAAAAAATTGAGGGGCACCCTGTGAAGACCCCTGGTCGAAAAAAAAAATTCTAAGAGAACTAGTATTTTTTATTTATCAAAGACTATCTATAAACAAAAAATAACCAAAATTAAAAGGGGTCAAGTCAAAATTTCCCAAAAATTTGCTGAACTTGCGTGAAATTGCTCATATGTACTATGTAATTTTTTTGTACTCGCTGGGGACAAAATAACAATTCTGTTTCCAAAAAAATACGATCGAAATCTGTGTTGGTGCAACCCAAAAGAATATAAATTTCGATAATTCGGAGTTGGAACTTGTTCAGTACAGCCGAAAAGAATACACTATAAATTTACAATAAATAAATATTGTAGAAGAGCTACAATGATTTACTAACCTTTTTTAAAAACAATTCTTGTTATAAAAATGTAATTTTATAAAATACAAAATATTTTGAACACTAAAATAATTTAAGACTATTGTCACTTGTCACTTGAACAACACGTAAATCGCAACTAAATTCTAAAATATGATTGATGTTTTAAGTTGTATTTACACATATCTTTTTTAAGAGATGAAAAAAACAGAATAAAAAAAATACGTAAACACATTTGTGCGAATAAGACAAAACAATCACTTTTTCAAAAAAAAAAAGACAACAATCGTGTCTATTTCGCTAATTTTTATACCGATGTTACCCGAAAAGATAAAAAAACGGTAAACTATCATAGTATAGTAAGAGCATCAAAGTTTATAGAATATACGTTATTATATAGTAACAAATGAAAAAGTGAACGAAAAAAAAATGACAAGTTCTTCAACTTTTGATGGGAACAAAAAAAAACTTATACAAATTTTATTATATGGAAATGGAAAACCATTTCCACCACTTGCCGACTAGAATAGGAACAACTAAAAGGTTATTTTATTCAAATATCACCGTTGAGGTAATTGTTCATGAAAACTTCATATATCATGAGAAAAAATAATAAAAATAAGACCATAAAGGTTTTGGACTGGATTTAAGAAATACAAGTGGCAATGGTGGGAGAAAGGTTGTTACCATAGGGTAACACGTAATAGGGATAAAGGGGATTTTCATTTCCTAACAACGTGATTAGCACAGATGATGACTCATGCATATGAAAAACGATGAATAATAGCTTAAATGTATCTAAAATAATTTCAGCAATGAATCAAATTATTCTCACCGCCATTTGACCACATTCGCCACATTTAACTCGATATGAATAAGAAACAACAAATATACGATTAATTTTCATAACAATTACTAGCACAAATACCTTTTAAACAACTTTTAAACAAGTGCACCGCCATCACTGGAATGAGTCTTCAACATGTTCCTTGGGAACAACATAAATAATAAACAAACACTGATGAGGTGATATTACAACTTTAATATTCAATTACACAAATCACTATATGTGAACATTTTTTAAAAAAGTTAAGTAAAACTACAATTACATTTTTCAATAATTGATAAATATCAACTTAAACATAGCTATCTAACTTTGAACTTACAAGCACAAAACGAAAAAGAGATAAAACCAAAAATAATTCGCCCTTTTATAGCATCTGTCAAATCAAAAAACCAAAACCATCGAAGCGACAAATTGTGATGCGTGACCAACTCATTTACTAATTTTTTTTAAGGTCCCTCGTATGGTTTTGAAGTTGTCATCCACAGATATTATTTTGCCATTGGCTTTGATGCAATTTTATTAAATTTTCTTTGTTATCTTCATGTTATTTTCTAAACATATGTTGTATTTGTTACAGATCAATAACATTGATTGAGTGACAATCTGATGGAGAATATCAAATGCCCGCCGTTACATTTAAATTCTAGTTTACTTTGAAGTTGTTATGTTCCTTACATAATTTTTTATACTTTTTAGGAATTGTATTAATTATATTCCAGAAATCAGACGGTAATGCTGATGGCGTTACCAACAATGGTTTTACTATAGTATTCTAAAAGTACAAGCGTTATTATATTATATATTATATTTCATTTTTATTATTCATAATAAAACTTGTTTGTTTATATATCAAATTGCTTCTTGTTCGATCGATATGACAAATTCTTAAGATCGAACAAGTGTTCAAAAATATGAAATTCCTTATCAAATTATTTTAATTGCTTTACATTTAATTTATACTGTTTGGGTTAAAAATATTTTTTGGACTGTTGAAACTAAATCCAAACACTTATCAAAACAAAATATATTTTTTTTACTACTTGCATGAGAAATTTCAATTATTTACTCAAAAACCCAAGACAAAAGTTATTTTTCTCAGCTAAGGTTACTAATAATTATTCCCCACACCTAATAATAAGTATTTTAGCACCTTAGTAAATAATGAAAATATAATTTTTGTTCGTTTGTTAACTGAGTTCATCTTTGAATATTTTTAGTTTCTTCCTAAAATAATAATAATATATTAAAAAATAATAAGCGTTTTGATTTTATTTTAATAATAATAAATAATGAATGAATGCAAAAATTTCTTTGCAACTATAGTTTAGTTTATTTGAAATTTTAATTCGTGTTAAACAGAATTCTGTTGAATTTTAGTTTTAGTTGTGAGTTGTAGACTAAAAAATTTTAAATTTGGCTCAACAATATTGAACAGATTTTCAATTCAATTCATGTCAAAAATAAATAAAAGCTATATTTTTTAATGCAAAGCATATGTGATTTTTATATAGTTTTAAGAAAATTCATTAAAAATAAATTTCTAACTAAGCAGCCCTGAATAATAAATATCCAATACGCAATCCAATGATATGATACACAATGTTTCACCAAATCAAAATTTTTATTTATTCACCATTTGCTTATTAATTGACATTTTATTTTGTGAATAATTAAGAGTTTTAGTGCATTTTTTATATCAAGTAGTAAAAAAAATAGTATATAAACCTCGGTGAAGAAAATTTTCTCCATTTCGGTGCTTAATTCGCTCGAAACTTCGTTTCTCGCGAATTAATATCCACCTCAATGTAGAAAATTTACTTTATCACCTCGGTATATAATGTACTATTTATCCACGACTGCTATAGAATAAATGCTTTCCATGTTATGTCTTCCATTTTAATGTTATACATTATCATTGACTATATAATACTATAGATACATCACTTTAAAAATTTTTTGTTATGTGGTGTATCCGCAACAAGCGCTGCAAAACCAACACAAAAAGGGTTGAGTCACGGATTAACCTAACGTAAATCTGGTTATTATATTGGCTAGCTTAACGAAATAATTTTTTTCTATTTAACGAATCTTTCTTAAGTTTTTAACTAAAAGATTTCGTGTTTGACGTTTGAATTTGCACACTGTTGCTTTTAATATGTTAAAATAAAACAAACTGAACAAACTTTTGTTCGTAATGAATATAAATGACAACAATGTAGTTTGTAAATTTTTATATGAATCTTGCAAAATACTTGCGTAATCGAATCACATTTGTATGTGTGTTTTCATTTGGTAATTTATTTTTAGATTTAAGGAAAAATAATGAAAATATAAGTTTTCTGCTCCGCAATTAATAACAATTTCATTTTTTAAATAAAAAGCACTACATTAAAAATAATAATTGAAATGGGAAATTGAGGAAATTGGGAGACTCAGTTTTTGAACTGGGACATGTAATCTATGTTTTGATGAAAATAAACCAAATTTTGTTAAATTACTTGGTGGTATTTTTAGGTTTTCCTTTGCATTTCTGGCAGTTTTGGCATTTGTGTTACACGATGAGAGTAGTTCTTCTTACGGGGTTAATGACAATTAAAATAAATCAAAAACCACAGAAAGGAGAGAAAGAAATTTTAAAAAAACCTTTTACTTCGGTCTGAAATACCTAAGTATTACATTCATGAGTTAAAAGTGAAATTCTTACTCCCACCTTTTTGGGCATTTCTCGACGTTTTAGGACCTACTGATTCTAAAAAAGCAAAAAAAATGTATGTCTGTCTGCCGGACTGCCGGCAGACAGACATTTTTTTGCTTAAAAAACGTTCATTTTAAGTGATAATAAGTAGGAACTAAGAATGCGGAGAAATCTTGATGGTCGGGATTGGTATGTGATACCAAAAACTAGATTATTGCATTATAAGTTTTGTCGAAAAAAATGTTGTCAAGTGTGTCAAAAGAAAGATTTTTATTTATTTTTTTACCCAATTCTACCCAATTTTTGGAATATTTTTAGAATTTTGAAAAATTTTAAATTCTTGATTTTATTATAATTTTGGAAAAAGTTTCAATTTTTGATTTTGTTCTAATTTTTGCAATATATTTAGACTTTTGGAAACAGTTTGAATTTTTGAATGTTTAAGAATTTGTGGAATATTATTAGAATTTAGAAAAAGTTTAAATATTTGATTTTATTCTAATTTTTGGAATATTTTAGAATTTTGAAAAAAAAATTTTAGAATTTTAAATACATATTTAGAATTTTGAAAAAAGTTTCAATTTTTTATTTTGTAAGAATTTTCAGAATATTTTTAGAATTTTGAAAAATTTTACATTTTTGATTTTATTATAATTTTGGAAACAGTTTCAATTTTTGATATTGGTATAATTTTTGCAATATATTTAGAATTTTGGAAAAAGTTTAAATTTTTAAGAATTTTTTGAATATTATTAAAATTTAGAAAAAGTTTATATATTTGATTTTATTCTAGTTTTTGGAATATTTTTAGAATTGTGAAAAATTAAAAATTTTTCATTTTATTATAATATTGGAAAAAGTTTCAACTTTTGTAATATATTTAGAATTTTGGAAACAGTTTAAATTTTTGAATGTTTAAGAATTTTTGGAACATTATTAGAATTTAGAAAAAGTTTGAATATTTGATTTTATTCTAATTTTTAGAATATATTTAGGATTTTGAAAAAAAAAATTTAGAATTTTATATATATTTTTAGAATTTTGACAAAAGTCAATTTTTGATTTTGTAAGAATTTTTGGAATATTTTTAGAATTTTAAAAAATTTAAAATTTTTGATTTTATTATAATTTTGGAAATAGTTACAATTTTTGATTTTGTTATAATTTATGCAATATTTTTAGTTTTTGAAAAAAGTTTTAATCTTTGATTTTGTAATAACTTTCTAAATATTTTTAAAATTTTGTTTGTAAAAAGTTTGAATTTCTGATTTTATGTAATTTTTACAATATTTTTGGAATTTTGAAAGAAATATGAATTTGTGATTTTGAAATATTTTCTCGAAACGCTAAATGGAGAGGTTTTGAGCAGTTTGCTGATTGTATAATCTTTTCACTAAATTATATTAATTTATGATTTATTATAATTTTCCGACAACGTATTGATGTTTCGTGTTAGTTTTGTAATAAATATCTAAACAGAGATAAAAAATACATGTACTTTAACAAAAAGTTATGTTTGATATGCATCGCTGCCCAAAACTAAAAACCATGTCCTCATAAAAGATTTTTGTCGAAAACTATATCAAAATCCTTAACCCAGACCAAAGTCTTGATATCTCAGAGCTGTGAGATTTCAGCCCCTTTGTATTTTACATATTTTGAATTATCATATTTGTTTAGCACTTGTTTTATACGCACGTGAATATAAATTTTAAAAAATAAAAGATTTAATTTTATTTCTATGATCACTCAAGTGAGTGATCATAGAAATAAAATTAAATCTTTTATTTTTTAAAATTTATATTCACGTGCGTATAAAACAAGTGCTAAACAATTATTATATTCAACGAGTTCGCCAAGAGCCTACGGCAAAAAGTGTAAACTATATATTTTAAATTCCTTGTAATATTGTTATTCGATCACCTTTTTTAGCGTCTTTGAATGATTTATTTATGTTTCGGATTGTAACCCTTAATAGTATAACTAAAACAGACTTCAAAAATGTTTCATGATGATCACAACAATTCTATTTCTGAATTTTTTTCTTTATGGCTGGAAACAGAATGCCTTTGATTAAATTTTTTGCTGCTTTATTTGTTTGAAATAAATGTGTGAAGTCGTTATATTCTAAATGATGTTCAAATGCAGCGGTGATTATTTTCAAACTACCGAAATCAGTTTTCATTGTCGATGAAATGTCACTGCAAACATCTTTTGCAGGTGAAGGAGCTAAAAAAGTTGATTCATATTTTTTTTCATATAGCAAGGCATATCTCTCAGAATGTTTTGGATTTTTTTCAATCATAAAATTTGTACAGTTATTACAATTCATTCTTTGTGATATTGTTTTAGATATGTATCCGAAAAAATATAATTGGGCTGTTAAATTTAACTTTTCATTTGGATTCAATATATCAAAATTTTCGTCAAAATCAATGTCAAAACCATCACAAATCTCAGAAGCGTTGAACTTTTGTTGAATGTTGTCCGAATAATGTACAACAGAATTATTTGATGATTGTTGAATTATTGAGGTTTAAACGAAAGTAGGGTAGATGATTTTGAATTCTCGTAACTAGAAAATTCTGAAGAATCCAAGTTTTGAAACATGATCTGTTTTAAATTCAAGTATGTTCTATATACTGATGGATTCCTCTCGTAACTGCCTTTGAATGACCTAATCATTGAAATTTTCTAATGGATCTTGAGATAAGCATGACGTCATTAAAAATTGTTGTTCGCCTTTTATATCTTCCCATATCATTATTATTGCATTTATGGTCTGAAGAAGACCATTAAAACAGAACGGCACTTTTGATTCTTCCTGTATGCTTCCATGATAATATCCAGTTTTTAGACTCCTCCAAATTTCTTATAATTGTCGAATCTTTGGAAATTCCAGCTCTAAAGGGGTTTTTTTTAAAAATTTCGAAACACTATTTAAATTGTCGAACAGGATATTTATTTTAGATAAAAATTCGGCAGTGTCTAATGCACATTTTTTTTCCTCTGCATCTTGGAAAACTTCTAATCTTACAGCACATTGGATAGCTGAAGCAATGCTATGACTAAAAACTTGTGTAGCTAAAGAGTCATTCATTTTTTGGAACAGCACGGGATAAATGTGACTTTTGGTTAATTTATGCATAGCTCGAATATTGCCATTATCACAATTATATAGTTTTCTAATAATTCCCCACGAAATAGTTTTTTCACCCTATTTAATTGAATATCGTTACTATATAAGATGTTACGAACACTTTTAATTGGGTGTACTGGATCAAACAAATTGTAAATTTTTTTTCCATCAATTATTGTGTACGGAGTTTCAATTGAGGAGCCAAGTTTTTTTTAAACAAGTTCTATTGCTAGCACCTTGATCACAAGTTGTACAAATAATATCGTATCCTGTTTTATTTATTTTTTGCACTGCTTCATTGATTATTATGCTCAAATCAGTACCAGAAACGTTTCCAGCAAGATAACCAACTGACTGCTTCCAATTTGAATTGAGCCCTTGTATCATAAATATCGTAACACTGGAAGCGAGACGATCATTACGGCCCAGTGGCCCGAGATCGGTGAATCCATACACCCAATCATATCTAATGTTATAGTCCAATTTTTAATGCTCATTTCATCCAATAAAAATACGCACTGGCGATCTCTTTTATTCATATCCTTCACTTTTGATTCCAGAACTTTAGGAACCATGTCGGATATGCCCGTTGGGAATCTTATACCCGAATGCCAGCGCTGTATGGTGCTAACGGCTGGTAGATTAAATCCAGTCTGTTGCATATGTTAATAAAGTGCCGGTGATTTATAGTAAAATTTTAATGCTAGATTTCTTTCGGGATCAGTCCAATGTTGATTTTTTTTATGCATAAATTGTGATTTAAAAAAAGTTTTAACATCTGCACTTTTATCTTTCAGCAAATCATCCAACATCTTCTCTTCTTCAGATTTGTTACTAAGCTTCCTTCTCTTAGGAGTTGTAAAAATGTATCTTAAAAATGTTTCAAACGAATACATATTTATTAGCACATTCAGAACAGGTTCACAGGAGATGAAAAACGTGTTCTAGACAGAGTTGTGAAAACTTGATCATTTTTGATTTTCCTGAAACTTGGCATATATATAAGTAGTATGGACAAAATAAAAAATACGACTTATTTTACAATTTTTTTAAAGTGCATAGTTTGAGCATAGGGGGCACCCCAACATGCATGAAAAATGAAAATTCTGCCAATCCGATGTATCTTTGAAATTAAATTGCTCAAGAACGGCTATACCGATTTCATCAAACTTTTTTTTGTTTGATAGATGATTAGTTAACCGTTTGAAAAAAATTAATTTGTTGTTTTTGTAATTAAGTTTTAAATTAAAAATATTAAAAAAACTTTTTTAAAGATGGCGCTAGGGTTGAAGATGAATTGGAATTTAATTAATTATTTTTCTGAAAACAGTTCTATCTTTACTCTAAAACAGCGGTTCTTAAACTTTTCTGTATTGCGACCCCAAATTTTGAATGCCGTATTTTGGCGACCCTCAACCTATTTTTTTTTACGTTATTCGTTAAATCGTTATTCAAAATAAAACGTTTAAACAACAAATACTATTTTATTTCCAGCGGATATAAAAATGCCAAAAAAGTGCCGTGGAAAAAGGCAAATAAATTTGAACTAACATTTCAGACGAACATGGATACTCTCTTTTAATTGACAACTAAAAATTTTCAGGTGATTCTTCTTCTGAAGGCACTATTCTCTGAATAGTGCCTTCAAACTACAATCGCAGGATAGTTCAGCAAATTCTTGTGCTTTTATGTCCAGATGTTGTGTATCTTTAAGTTTTATATTAAAAGGCTGAATTATCATCCAATGGTGTTGTGAAACATTGAATTCAGAAGAAAAGTATTTTTCAAACTCAGTTTCAAGGGCTGAAAGATGAGATACAATTAGATTTTTTATATCGGATATATTCAATTCATTTTCATCAATAAAATCCATTGTTTACATGTCAAGCTGGTTTTTTTATAAATTTAGTTTCCACACATTAAGCTTCTGAACGAGTTCCTTAATTTTATCGTGCAAATTGATAATATTTGTATGTTTGCTTTGCATAGATATATTCAACTCGTTAAGTTTGTCGAAAATATCAATCAAATAACATAATAATTTTAACATAAAGCTTTCGTCACAAAAAAGATCTGCCATAGTTGAATTCATTCCCTTCAAAAATAATCTTATTTAGTCTTTTAACCCCAAAACTCTTCAAATTTTTGCCTCTTGATAGCCATCTAACTTCAGCGTGCGTAAGGAGATTTTTATAATCTGATCCCATATCCTTGCAGAGTTGGGAAAAAACGACTATTAAGTGCGCGGCATTTTATAAAGTTAATAACACATACAACTTCTTTTAAAACATGATATAAATCAGGAGAAAGTTTTTTACTCACTAATGCCTCACGATGAATCATACAATGGGTAACTGTTATTTTTGAACCACCTAGCAGTTGCTTAATTCGTCCGAAAAGCCCATTTAGTTTACCTGTTATTGCAGCGGCACCATCACTACAGATGCCCACGCAGTGCCCCCATAACAGCTCATAATAAATTTTTGACAATTATTAATGTCAAAATGATTGATTTATGGATTCAATAAATTATAGATGTCATTAGAAAACGCATCTCGACCGTCATCTATGTGTAAATTACACAAGATTGCTTAATGGAAAACCACACAGTTGTATATAAATGGATTATAAGTGGATTGTGAAATGTCACCAAAAGACTAGAAAAACTTTAGAAAATTTAAAATTTGATCCAATTCAAAAACCTTGTATACTTTGTCAATTTAAGTCTTATAACATAGGTATATAGATATAAATTTTAGCGTAGTTGTTTTAAATTGAAAATTTTTCGCGACCCCATGAAAAAGTCTGACGACCCCATTTGGGGTCGCGACCCCTAGTTTAAGAAACGCTGCTCTAAAATATGTCAAATTTACAAAGTTGCGTTAATTTGTGTTCTTGAGATATTTAATTTTAAAGATTTTTAGTCCGTCTAAAATTCTAATTGTTCATTATTTTTTCGAACAATTTTTATCATCAAAAAATTTTAACCACTGAAGTTCGAGAAAATAATGAACAGTTAGAATTTTCGGACTAAAAATCTTTATAATTAAATATCTCAAGAACACGAATTAACACATCTTTGTAAATTTGATATATTTTAAAGTAAGGTTAGAACTATATATAAAAAAAAGTTAAAATTTAATTCATTTTAAAATTTTTTGTTAATGGAAGTTGTTTGAAAAAATAAAGAAAAATTCGAATTTCAGAGTCGTACTAAAAATCTTTAAAATTAAATATCTCAAGAATAAGAATTAACGCCTCTTTGTAAATTTGACATATTTTAGAATAAAGATAGAACTATTTTCAGGAAAAAAATTAATTAAATTCCAATTGCTCTTCGACCCTTCGAATTTTTATTTAAAAATTAATTAGAAAAAACATTAATTAATTTTTTTTCAAACGGCTAACTAATCATCTATCAAATAAAAGAAAGTTTGCTGAAATCGGTATAGTCGTTCTTGAGCAATTTAATTTCAAAGTTACATCAGATTGGCAGAATTTTCATTTTTCATGCATGTTGGGGTGCCCCCTATGCTCAAACTATGCACTTTAAAAAAAATTGTAAAATAAGTCGTATTTTTTATTTTGTCCATACTACTAATATGCCATGTTTCGGAAAAATCAAAAATGGTCAAGTTCAAATCTCGACTTTTTCACCTGCGTAGTTTACGTTTTTCATCAGGAGTGTATTTATTATATTAGGCTAACACACCTTGGAATCTTTTCACAATTTGCGTTCGACGATGATGCGGTATTCTTAAGAATATGGAAAGATGGAAACTGATTTTCACAAATTTCTGCATTTACAGGATTTGTTGGGGCTGGTAAAATAAATGGGCTTCGCATATATGTTTTAGGATTTGCAGATCTAGTCACTTGCAATTCTTCTTCACTATTTTCATCAATATTGGTTATGTTATCACTTGCTTCACCCTTAATTTCATTTGTGGATAAACCAGATTTTTGAAAAGAACGCTTTCTAGCAATTCTGAGTTACCGGTATATGTTCTAATAAAATTTTATCACATAACTCATCTGACTTATTTTCAGAACAACTACATATCTGTGAAGAATATGTTTTGGGAATTGCTCCTATCAAATATAAGCAGTTCAATTATGTAAAAATCCAGTGGTATTTATTTCCATGCTACTTACCCTTTTTCAAACAAGCGCGGCCAACACGATGGATTAAATCTTTTTCGAAGAAATGTTTATCACACATATATAATTTTTTATTTTGGTTTAAATTCATTTGAATATAAACATCGCGCGAATGTTTCTTCCTCACATTGCCTATATTTTCATTCTTGGGGAATTCAAAAAATGATAAAAATGAACCTGGAGCATATCGGCTATTACAATTCTTAAAACCACAACAAAATCTTGACATGATTTACAGAAAGTTTATTTAAATCGAAAAAAATAACTTTTAAATCGCAAAACAAATTTCAATCACAATAGATTTTAAGCAAGTAAATTTAAATTTAAAACCAACTACCGTTTTTGAAATTTGTATATGAACGAGATAGTTTGTGTTTGTATTGAATTTTAACCATATATTAAAACATACTCACACTAAAATATTACAATTTGACGAAAGAAAAACAATTGTATTAGACATATGCGAGACTCAAACCATACTAAAACCTTTAATTTCTCCATACAAAATTTAAATAACTAAATTATGAATGAAAAATATAAAAAACTAACCTTAAAATAAACTCTAATATAATTTAATCTTATTTCTAGCGTTTTTTTAAGACTTAATCGTAACTTCGAATAGCCAAAAAGATTTTAAATTCATATGCTTTCAATTTGATACAAGTAACGCCACCTGATTTATACACCACATAATAAATATGATGTATCTATAGTATTATATAGTCAATGACATTATCTCACTTGTTGTAGAATGTGACGCAATCGGTTCATTCTTCAACAGTTGAATAGTTTATTAAATATTCCCCTAACAAAATCTAATCTTTATTATAACGGTACAGCGGTACAGTTATGCCAGGATGATATGTAAATCCAAAAGAAAACGAATATGGCCTGATGCTCAGGAAAAATCTCTAAGAAAGTCTCATTTCATATACTGTCTCATTTCATATAAAGCCAACATCCAAATATATTTATAAATGATAATAATTAATTAGAATAAACAAAAAAAACTTAATAAATTGCTTGTTGATAGATGTCTTATCCCTTGATGATCGTAGTATCCACACACCTTTTACGTTTTGGTTCCTTTAATGAATATTACGGACGGCCAAGTTTCCCAACAAAACCGACGACAATCTCCGTTCAATTCCCTTATTCCAGGTAGAGAATTTCACACAGCGAAATTCTAACAGATTAGATAACCTTGTAACACAATATTTATATATTCCTTTTTTTTGTCAGCGGTTATCTCAATTTCATCTATCACATCGCCTTCACCCGTGGTCTTTCAATACAACAGTAAGTAAGTCGTAAAACAAAAACTTCCGTTTTCTTTTTATAAATATACATATTTGTATTCAACTCATAATTAAATTTCCTATCCTTTTTATAACTATGGAAAACACAACATATAAAATTTTTTCTATTTGTTTTATCTCCAAATAACAAAATAACTAGTTTGTACATATATATAAAAACTTCGTGTTTAATTGATCGATATTTGGTTATATAATATATATATTTTCTTTGTTTAAAATAATATTTAGCACTGATCAAAGATCAAAAGTTAATTTACATATTTCTAGATTTTTCTTTTTCACTAACCAAAATCAAGAGTTAACCATTTCTTTTCAAAATTAAAACCAGTCTCGAGGAAAATGAATTTAATTAACTTTTTTGTTTTTGCAAAACAATCACGGCTTCAAATATATAATTTTAGCTTCCGACTCAATTTGACTTAACGAGCTGAATTTAATAATATTCAATCACAAACTTAATATAAATTGAGTTTTAATTTTTTTTTGTAATATCCGAACTGAGATCAAAGAAATGATTTCGTTTTGAAAATAAATCACGGATTAACAATTTTAGTACAGTCTGTAAAGGGGAGAATTAATTATAATGAAAACCAGGGTTGTGCCGTAGACAAAATAGATTACTTTACATGTATAGATTACGCATAGATTACGTGTAAATTACGCGAGATATTTTCGTGTAATCTATAATGTAAACTATTATGTAATCTATTTAATTGATATGTGCATTCTAAACTTTTTTAGCAATTAAATTAACTTTTTTCAAGATCGCAAGATCTTGTTTTTGACAATATTATTGATCATATCTTTTGCGAAAAAATCGAAAAAAATTTTCAGTAGGGATAATAAAATAATTCCATATTTTTCTTCTTAAATCAAAATTAATAGATTACACCAAATTTACATAGATGACATAGATTACATTACATAGATTACATGTAATGTAATCTATTTTAGATTACGCGTAAAGGAACAACCCTGATGAAAACTACATTTTTAAATCGAAAATTTTCTTTTATAACATGTTATTTATACCCTCAGGATCATTCGTCGGTCATAAAAAGTTGGTGGTCGACCTCCCTTATTTTACTACCCCTTAATATACCTTTTATCAAAATAAAATATTTTTGTCGATTTATAATTTTTTAAATAATACGTTTTTTAGCCTGAAAATAGGTGTTCCTACAAGTTTTTTGGTCGCTGATTACGAATCCGACGTCAGTTTTCCAAAATAATAACGTGAAAAGGGGAAAATCGAGAAAATTTTACCGAATTTCCAATTTTACAGTATTATTACGAGTTGCATATCATTTTCAATGTTTTTAAGTACGCTGGCAACGAATTTTCACTCAAAAAGTAAAAATCTTTTAAAAGTATTGGAAAACTGTGAAAATTATTTGGAAAATTTGGAAAATTATGATTGCAAAACCATGCAATATATCGTTTTAGTGTTTTTTTTTGGTCTCTGATCTCAAATTTAATATTTATAATGAAGAAAATTTTCTATTTTCCCGGAAAATGGCAAAAAAAATTTTCCGATTAAAAAATTTAAATTTTTTATTTAAAATTTAAATGTTGTATAGATGAATGTATAAATTTTTAATGCGAGTTTACTGCGCTTCAGTAGGTGCAGGTAATTTTATCGTGTTTTTTTTGGTCACTGACCTCAAATTTGATATTTATATTTGAGAAAAATTTTCTATTTTCTCGGAAAATAGCAAAAAAAAAATTTGATAAAAAAATTTAAAAATTTAAGTACAATTAAATAATACATGTTTTAATTTTTTTGGTGACTTTAATGTCAAATTTGATATTTAAAATAATAAAAAAAATTTATTAGTCGGAAAATTATGAAAAACTCCTGCAAGTAATATTATTTGGTTTTAAGCTGTAAATTAATATTTTTTTATTGTTTTTAACTTTTTTTTCAATGATGATTGTGAGTTATCAAATTATAATAAAACTTTATCCTCAAAAAATTCCAAAAATATTAATAAAATAATTTTATTTGACTGCGTAGCATACAAAATTTTATATATTTTTTTAATGTCACTGAAAACACATTTTTTGTTATAAATATTGAATAATTTTAATTAAGAAAAAAAAAATGAAATTTATAATATTTTTTATTGTAAGTTTTTGAAAGTAATAAATTTAAAATTTTAAAAATTTTTTCTAAAAAATAAAAATAATACTTTATTTAATAAATAAATATAAAAAAAACAGAGAGTGTGCTTAAGACCGCACGGCAGAAGTGAAAACTTCATTAGCAATCGCAATCAATTGATATCGTATTAGTAGTATTTGGATCGTATCAGTAGAATAAATGAGAAACAAGTCAGAACGATAAACCGCTCACTACACACACTAACTTCACAATGTAAACCAAATAAAAATAGCACTCATATGCCAATAGCAGGGACTAAAGTACGCGTGGTTGTCACACCCATAGATCAACAAGTTTAAATTTTACAAATCTTTCTGCGGAAGCTAAGCAAATTCATTGGTATTAATGCGCATTGTTGCCCTTTGCAAATCACTATCGGCTAAGTGCCACCATTTTTAATTATTTTAGTTATCATGATTGACATCCATGTTTAATCATACATGAGCTATGCTTCTTTGTATAGAATTTATGCAATTTTCGTCTCGTAATTGTATATAATCGATATAATCGATTTTATCAAGTTACAAGTATTAAGTCTTCACCTAATTTTAGAAACATGTATTACATACAATTCCAAACCGACAATATATTTAGTGAAGATGATAAAATTCCAATACATATAATTTTGATATACAAATGTAATTGTTTCAGCCTTCAGGTTATACTATCTTACGTTATTTTTAATTTCATAAAAAAATTATGTTCAAAAAAAAAGCATTGATCAAAGCAAACTACTGTTTAAAACGATAGTTAAATAAAAAGCAAAAATTAAGCTTACACAACAACTTCATAAATTTTCATGATGATTAATGTATTAATGCATAAAGGACAAACAGATATACTTTCAATTTTATATATATTCAATATTTATTTAGCATGATGACTCGAATGCAAATTGCAAAAGACAGTATCAATATAACTTTAAAAAACTGCGTTATAGATCAATTTTTTAAGATTCGTATAAAGAATTTTAATGGTTTAACAACAATATTGAGTACATTTTAATGGTATTTAATAAAAATTAAAAAAAACAATAAAAAAATATGTACCACAACCAGAAGTTGAACTCACTACCTACAGCACATCAGTCGAGTACGATATCCACAACGCAATTTTAAACGTTAAGAAATGATAGATTGATAAATTGATAAATGATGGAAATGCTGACGGATCAGCATAACTTACTACCTACAGAAAAATCTGTGTGTGGTGCGCCAAAAGAAGTTTTCACTTCAAAAATTATATTAAAATATAAGCAATATTATTTTAAAAATCTTCATCATCCAATTCATTTTCAAGAACTCAATACTGTGGTTCTGATTCAAGCTGTTGTTCTGTTTCACTTTCATTTTCTGTGTCATTTGCACGATTTTCCTGATCATCGGTGGTTATGACACATTCTTCATCACGAGGTGCATCACTCGGTTGAATATTTGTACAGATGTCCCCCTTACTGCAAAAACAACTTAATGAGCAATACATGCTATTTTTTCGATACCCACAAGCTCGTCCGCATCCAGTTTTACATGAACACATAATGACATTTAAAATGTCTTTAGGAGCTGGAGAAGATGACATTCGAGTAGGGCATAAGTCACCATCAATAATTTTCCACCCCCAATCAGTAGGATTTAATTCTTGTAATAAGCCTTGATAAAAACCAATCCACGTTTGAACTTGGAAATACACCCTTTAAAGATGTTCTTTAAAACCATCAACAGATGGAGGTAAACTAGCAAGATTAACAGATGTCCTTTTCGTAGATTTTATATTTGCAGATGTTTTTGCGCAAAAGAGGTTAAATCTGTACTTGTTAAGTTGCTGACTCGGGTTCAAATCTTTTTCGTCTGTTGTTGGTTTATATTTATATAATTGTAACAAGCACTTTATTCCTGAATCTAATATTTCTTCAATATTTGTTACGCGCTGCTTAAATACAACTGCACATTCACGTAACTCTTTTCCCTCTAAATTATTTTTGTTCAAAGTTTCAAAAAAGGATTTTTTTCCTTTGTTAAAAAACCTGGATGTTGTATCACATCCCGTAAAAGAGTGGGCAAACAAGAGATGATCTTTGACGTTGGCGTATT
Organism: Diogma glabrata; assembly: GCA_963693315.1. Classification (NCBI taxonomy): domain Eukaryota; kingdom Metazoa; phylum Arthropoda; class Insecta; order Diptera; family Cylindrotomidae; genus Diogma; species Diogma glabrata. The sequence goes on from OY856186.1 coordinate 387,247,300, forward strand.
GGTCATCGAGACTTCTAGTAGAGAATAGTTTTGGTGGCTCTGTTCCACTACTACTTTTAGGTGTCAAAAAATAAATAGTTTGATTTTCAAAAACAGTCGGAGATGATGTTTCACTGGCCGCACTAACGTCAACTCCTCCTGACAAAGCTATTAAAATGATAAGGACATCAATATCTTCTGACACTACAACTATTTCCTTATTAGCATACAAATCGCTACTAATAGCTTGAGTAGCAATCGTATATTCATTTTTTGAAACCTAAAAGTAGTAGTGGAACGGAGCGTATACAGTTCTGTTTTATCTTTATTTTCTTAAATAAAATATTTAAAATTTATTACTTTCAAAAACTTATAATAAAAAAAATTATAAATTTCATTTTTTTTTCTTAATTAAAATTATTCAATATTTATAACAAAAAATGTATTTTCAGGGACATTAAAAAAAATATATAAAATTTTGTATGCTACGCAGTAAAATAAAATTATTTTATTAATATTTTTGGAATTTTTTGAGGATAATTTTTATTATAATTTGATAACTCACAATCATCATTGAAAAAAAAGTTAAAAACAATAAAAAAAATATGGAGCGGCTGAAATCTCACAGCTCTGAGATATCAAGACTTCGGTCTGGGTAAATGATTTTGATATAGTTTTCGGCAAAAAACATTCACGAGGACATGGTTTTTAGTTTTGGGCAGCGATGTATATCAAACATAACTCTTTGTTAAAGTACAAGTCTCTTTGTTATCTCTGGTTAAAAATTTATTACAAAACTAACACGAAACATCAATACGTTGCCCGAAAATTATAATCAAAATTCCAAAAATATTATTAAATTAAATGAAATCAAACTTTTTCAAAATGCCAAAAATATTCCAAAAATTAGAATAAAATCAAATATTTAAACTTTTTTTAAATTCCGATAATATTTCAAAAATTCTAAAAATATTGCAAAAATTATTACAAAATCAAAAATTGAAATTTTTTTCAAAATTCCAAAAATTATAATAAAATCAAAAATTAAAAATTTTTCAAAATTCTAAAAATATTCCAAAAATTCTTACAAAATCAAAAATTAAAACTTTTCCCGAAATTCTAAAAATATTGCAAAAATTATTACAAAATCAAAAATACAAACTTTTTCAAAATTCCAAAAATATTTCAAAAACTATAATAAATTCAAAATTTTCCGTGTCTAATTTCATTTTCAATTACATTTACGTCATAAAAACAGCTACATTTTCCAAAAAATTGGCTAAAAAATAAATGAAATCATTTTTTGACACACTTGACAACATTTTTTTGACAAACTTATAATGCCATAATTCTCAATAATAATAACAAAATTTCATTTCAAACAAACAATTTTATTTTTTTCCAAAATGTTGGGTAAAACAGTAAATAAAAATCTTTCTTTTGACACACTTGACAACATTTTTTGACAAACTTATAATGCCATAATTCGCAATAATAATAATAATAAAACCGAAGTAATTTCATTTCAAACAAACAATTTTATTTTTTTCCAAAAAAATGGGTAAAAAATAAATAAAAATCTTTCTTTTGACACACTTGACAACATTTTTTTGACAAACTTATAATGCCACAATTCTCTATAATAATAATAAAACCAAAGTAATTTCATTTCAAACAAACAATTTTATTTTTTTCCAAAAAATTGGGTAAAAAATAAATAAAAATCTTTCTTTTTTGACACACCTGACAACATTTTTTTGACAAACTTATAATGCAATAATCTAGTTTTTGATCTCACATACCAATCCCTACCATCAAGATTTCTCCAAATTTAATGTTCCTACTCGTAATCACTTAAAATGAACGTTTTTTAAGCCAAAAATATGAAAATTTGCTATTTTTGACACACATGATGATTTTTTTGACACACTTCCGGTACAGTTATCAAACACGGCGTCCTTTCGGACTTATAATTCCTTTCGCGTCCTTCCGGACCTGTCCCTTGTGTATACCTATTTATAGAAAAAAAAATGTTTGAAATCCCTCCTGCGGTTTTCCCAGCAGCGTACATAATGACGGCCGGCCAGCCAGCCGGCCGGCAGACAGACATACATTTTTTTTGCTTTTTTAGAATCAGGCAGGAGGTCCTTAAACGTCGAGAAATGTCAAAAAAAGTGGGGGTAAGAATTTCACTTTGAGCTCATGAATGTAATACTTAGGTCTTTCAGACCGATGTAATATTAATTTACAGCTTAAAACCAAATAATATTACTTGCAGGAGTTTTTCATAATTTTCCGACTAATAAATTTTTTTTATTATTTTAAATATCAAATTTGACATTAAAGTCACCAAAACATGTATTATTATTTAATCGTACTTAAATTTTTCAAATTTTTTTATCAGAAATTTCTTTTTTGCTATTTTTCGAGAAAATAGAAAATTTTTCTCAAATATAAATATCAAATTTGAGGTCAGTGACCAAAAAAAACACGACAAAATTAGCTGCACCTACTGAAGCGCAGTAAACTTGCATTAAAAATTTATACATTCATCTATACAACATTTAAATTTTAAATAAAAAATTTAAATTTTTTAATCGGAAAATTTTTTTTGCCATTTTCCGGGAAAATAGAAAATTTTCTTCATTATAAATATTAAATTTGAGATCAGAGACCAAAAAAAAAACACTAAAACGATATATTGCATGGTTTTGCAATCATAATTTTCCAAATTTTCCAAATAATTTTCACAGTTTTCCAATACTTTTAAAAGATTTTTACTTTTTGAGTGAAAATTCGTTGCCAGCGTACTTAAAAACATTGAAAATGATATGCAACTCGTAATAATACTCTAAAATTGGAAATTCGGTAAAATTTTCTCGATTTTCCGCTTTTCACGTTATTATTTTGGAAAACTGACGTCGGATTCATAATCAGCGACCAAAAAACTTGTAGGAACCTATTTTCAGGCTAAAAAATGTATTATTTAAAAAATTATAAATCGACAAAAATATTTTATTTTGATAAAAGGTATATTAAGGGGTAGTAAAATAAGGGAGGTCGATCACCAACTTTTTATGACCGACGAATGATCCTGAGGCTATAAATAACATGTTATAAAAGAAAATTTTCGATTTAAAAATGTAGTTTTCATTATAATTAATTGTATGTTGATTCCCCCTTTACAGACTGTACTATTTGTTTGATTTATCATCAAACGCCAACTGACCTTATTTCTCAAAAATGCAACAACAAATAGTATTTTTCCTAAAATGAAACGAAAGAGAAGATGTTGATTGCAATACCTTTCTTTCATTTGCCATACACAATACTTTTATATTACGAATCCACAGGTTAATCCATCTACCATACAATCATCTTCTTGTTGGTTTCTTTAACATGTAAAACGCACACCGAATTTATGTACACCCTTTTTATATCAGCAAAAAGAGCTGGATATGTATTGTAATATTTCATTTCCATTTATCATATTTCGTTTCATTATAATAAAATGTAAGAAAAGGAATTTAATCGTAGCAATGCTTTTGTTTCATTTTTTTTTCTTATTTAAATATTGTAGATAGAGTGCAAGTATATATAACAAAAATCATTATAACCTTAATGCTACAAAAAAAAGTGAGGTGGGCCGATGATTATTGTTGATTGATAAAATTGTAAAATGCTGATAAAATTATTTCTTTTGTAAAAAATATTTATAGAAAACACTATCTAAGCTTCTGTTTAATAATTGTTTAATTTAATTATTGTTTTTTATCATTTAATATTTCGCCTCCATGGCATCATCAGAAAAACATTTTATAAAAGTCTTATTTTTAAAGTATCCTAATTAACATAAGCAAAAATTATATTATTGATTTACTTAACACATTAAAAAACTTTAAAAAAATCTTAAAAATGTTAAACATTTACAAACAAATTGAACAAACTAAACTTAGTTATAATTATTTAATTATTTAATTCTTTTTGAAAGAAAAAGAATTAAAATCAAAATTCAAAATAATTCAAAAATAATTAATTTAATTCATTTAATTCAAGGCAGGCCGCGCACCTAGCGTGGTTGAAAACCCTGAACTGCCAGTCCAGCACAAATTAACAGGGTGCGCGTATATCATAAACAATACAGATCAGGAACAAAAAAAAAGTGCGAAAAAAGACTCTGGCGACCCTCAACTACGAAGAATCCGCGACCGTCACGTCACCCCATTATTATCCTTTATTTATTTAAAACGCATATATTTAGGTAGGTTTATACAAAACCACATATATAAATAAAAACATAAGAAAAATTATTATAAAGGTGACTCACCCAATAATGGTAGTAGATCCCACTCCCTTCATCCTGTTCTGCCTTAACCGGTCATCTCAATCCGTGGACGCGGTACTTAAAAATAGCACGGCATACCAGATCAATATAAAGAAATCGGTGTAATGAGGTAGTAGCTTTACACAGATAATAGCTGTATCAAAAAAATACAGATGATTGTTGAATAGTTGATTGTTGAATTGCGGAATGTTGCGAATGTAGCCAAAAATTCTATTGGTATATTATTGGAACATAGATAGAAATCGTTTCTCCACGGTTGTTAGTCTTTTTATTTTTATCTTTGATTGGATTAAGAAATTTGAAATTATCAATCAAACAATCCAAACATCAATCAGTAATTACCAAATTAATTTTGATTGATCCACCCAAAGTTCTTTTGTTTCTCAAAAAGAATTTCAGATTTATTACCAATACAAACGCTTCAGTTAACTATTCAGGTTACGGTTGAATTTTATGAAAACCTAACACTTTCACTAAATTCACGATGGAATAACGTTTTTACAATACCTATTATATAGCATGTTTATTACATGATTTATTAAACGTTTGCACGAAAATATTTTAATTAATTAGGCTAAAGCTCTATAGTGCCAAAATTAACTTAGGTACACTACTATGATGATGAATATTTCGCCTAACACTACTTATTGAAATGTGTAGTGCAACTGTGGTACTTCAGTGTGATTGACTAAATATGAGTAGTGCAACTCTATTTTCACTTTAAAGAATCAAGTACCAACCTTAACTAGTCCAATTAAATTCGTCTAATGGTTTTTATAGATCTAAATTTTATTGTAAACACAAGTTAGTTGAACTAAACTTATTCTTATAGTTGACATAAATTTTAGTTATAAATTTTATTGTGAACACAAGTTAGTTGAAATAAACTTATAAAAATAAATTTTAGTTAATGATATAATTTTTATTGTGAACACAAGTTAGTTGGTATAAATTTTATCTTATAGTTAATATAAATTTTAGTTATACATAGATATAAATTTTATTTTGAACACATAATATTATTCACAAAAACTACTTGTATTATATTTATAATTGAAGATTGTTCAAGAACTATACCGAATTTTTACTTAACTCTATTTTTGATTAATTTGTTTACACAAACGACCGACTTGAAAATGACTGACAATGACCGATTTTTTATTTATGTTTCAACGACTGATTTTTAAAATAAATTAATGGCTACAAAAATGACTGTATTGATTTTAATTCTGAAACGATTGTGTGATTTATTTGTGTGCAAACAACTCTAAAAACTACTTGATTATTAATTAAAAACTTACTTATATAATTAAAAAACGATGACTCGTTGACCTTATTATTGATTATTGACCTTATAAAATCGATCCACTGACCAAACTTTAGTTTTTGTTTTTATTTTATTTTATTAAAAATTACATAATGTAACTTCGCGATATTAACGCTTATTTTAATTTAAATAAAGATTTAGGTTATTATCGCGGAAATATTGTTTTAATAAAATTGGAATAAAAGTACGATTTGCGAAAAAGGTGTTATGAAATTGTAATTAATTGAAACGGAAAACTTTGGTATAATCCTGGAATTGAATAGCGGCTGCTAGAGGCGATGATATTAATTTTACTGTATCGTTCGTACCAAAATCTTTGGCTAGAACTTCGTGTACCATGCGTGCTAACCTTAGTTGCGCTAGCGGCTTACAGGAAGAAGTCTGATTTCTTTGAGAGTTTTTCCTCCACAGTTGCGGGAATAACTGATACCTCGGCACCTGTATCAATTAGGAAGTTCTAACGCGAAGAAATGTCAAAGATCGGAGGACGGAATTGAGAGCTACTATCTTCACATTCCGTCACATGTGAAGACTCTATTTGTTTTTTGTAGGAGTAGAGGCAGAGGAGTCAGAGTACTTTGGAAAATACTTGCACTCTGAATCGCATTTTTTGGCGTTCTCCTTGAAAGTATGATGGTAGTAGCAAATACCATCAAACAGTTGAGTTCGCGACTTGGACCGAGGTCGCGTAGGAGAACGATTATAATCGATGTTGCGATTATCGTTTCAATCCTTAGATCTAATTCGATATTTATGAGATGGCCGAGAGAATTTTTGCCGTTGAATGGCATTGAGGAGTTGCACGTTTTGTGCCTCCAATTTTTTGAATTTTTCCTCAAGTGACATGATTTCACTTGAGGAAGAAGAAGAAGGAAGAGAAGAAGCGGCAGGGTTAGATACCGTATGGAGCTGAGATCCCCTTAGGGACGCAAGAACATTGTCTGCCATCTCCGCAGTTTCTTGCAAACTGGTTTTAAGAACCGAGATAGTAGCGCGAACTGTGTGTGGAAGTTTTTCATCCCAAAGAACTTTTAGAGTTTCCTCTGAAAATGTATTTCGGGATTCAGCAGTCATATCCCGTAAGAGCTGAGAGGGCTTTTTATCCCCAAGTTCCATGCCGCATAATCATTTTTTCATTTAGTTTGGAACCGATAAGAACTTTTTATTACACTTTAAAAAAGCATATCATTCTCATCAGGGCTATCCGACTAGATACACTACCAAAAAAATTTTTCGCTATATAGCGAAAAATTTTTTTTGGTAGTGTATCTAGTCGGCTAGCCCTGATGAGAATGATATACTTTTTTAAAGTGTAATAAAAAGTTCTTATCGGTTCGAAACTAGATCGATCGACAATTTTGTGGATAGCAAAAAAATTTCATAAATTGCACACCATATTTTGTTAGATTCAGTCTTATTATTCATGATGAGATTATTTCCATCGGAGTGATGTAATATCACAAATAATTCATTGAATTAACTGTAGATAATGTGTCGATAGACACAAGTGAAGATGGTCATCTTCTTCTCACCGATACAAGTTTGTTATCCAGTTCTAACTTGGTTAGAGTATAACAACAATAGTGATCAATTAGAGAAACAAATTGACTAAACCTGAATCTAATAAACATATGTTTATGAAAGTTTTTTGGTTTCTTATACTTCGCTAGAGTAGTGACCTATTTTAGGTTTATATAGCGAAAAAATTTTTTGGTAGTGTATCTAGTCGGCTAGCCCTGATGAGAATGATATACTTTTTTAAAGTGTAATAAAAAGTTCTTATCGGTTCGAAACTAGATCGATCGACAATTTTGTGGATAGCAAAAAAACAAGTTGTTGTGTGGAAATTGGTAATTTATTTTTACTCTTCTCGGCAGGAATCGTTAGGAATATATATACACAATGTTGTTTATTATATTTTGGAACTGAAGTTTATCGCCAAAAACTAGAGTTTAGGTCAGTGTTGCGTTTTTGTTGGATTTGTTTATAATTTGGAATATTGGGAAATGTTATTAATTGTTTTTGGTTTTACTACAGCTCCACTCAGAGGTCTAACTATAAATTTATCTACATAACAAAAATTCGATGTTTTTTTCAGTTATTTAATAAAGCAAAAAATGACGTTTTACCATATACATAAACAATACAAACAGGGGCCCTATTCCCGAACACATATTTGTCAATCGACAATATTGTGAATTTCACCAAAATGCTTAACAACTTTGTATAAAAATGGTATTCTCTAACCCACATTTGTTTATCCTTAGACACAAACAAACCTTAGTTACAAAATTATAACAGATTTTTGGTACTAAATTGGAGATAAAACAATCAGATGTCGTTGTTAGCAAATTTTTGGACAACTAATTTTTTTAATCTTAAAACATGCAAAATAAAATAAAAATATATTTAATAAATAAATATGTTTTAACGATATTTATATAAAAGTATGATTATTTAATAGTATTAAAGATTTATTTTTGCATTATAAATTAATTTTTACGCCAATCGATGAAGTTTGTATAAAAAAATCAACACACAAAACATAAAACAAAATTGTGATTTTTACAGTAACTATATTGTTCTTGTGAGATTCACAATATTGTTTGAATTAGTGTTACATAATACGAAATTCACAATATTGTGTGAATTTACAATATTGTGATGACATTTATGTGTTCATGAATAGGGCCCCGGGAATAGGGAATAGTGTAGTGCCATAATATTTAGAACACTACTAATGGTAAATCATAGTACAAATAGTGTATCTTCACGGCACTACTTTTACTATGTGTTTCAGTTTTTATTGTAAATATATATTTTATTATGTTTGAATATTTTTAGTTGAATAATCTTTAGCTTAGAATATAACTCCACTTAGAATATAATTTCACTTAGAATATAATTTCACTAAGAATTTAATTTCACTTAGAATATAATTTCACTTAGAATATAATTTCACTTAGAATATAACTTCACGTTCACGAAATTTGAATTTGTTAATTGTCGTTCACGAAATTTGAATTAATGCTCTAGAACTTTTTGACCGGATTGACGGTTAAATTGCTGCTTGAGGTTTCTTTTGAATTTTGACTCACCGACTGACTGATTGATTTTTTTCAGAATTGACTCGCTGATTTGTGTAAAATTGACTGACCGATTTGTTTTTAGTTTACTGCACGACTGCTTTGTTTTTAGTTTACTGAACGACTGCCCGATTGTTAAATCAAAATATTACTTACATAATTAAAAAATGATTACTCGTTGAACTTATTATTTTTTTGATATCGAAACAACTGACCGACAGATTTTGTTTTAATTAAATTTTATTTAATGTCAATGTCGCGAATTGATTTTATTTAAATTAAACGATATTAACAAATATTTGAAAATAATCCAGATAAAGGTAATTTATGAAATATTTGTTTTTAATTTTATTAGAGTTTTAAGTCAATTGTTTTTATATTCATTGGTAAGAATTTGGAAGACATTGCGAATATAGTTTGGGGAGTTGTTGTAGGAAAACTATGTAATTGGTTTTACTACCTGGGTTCATATTTTTATATACCGCTGTGTTAGCGAAAATATTAACAAGCTCGTTATTTACTGAATGGAAATTCGTTTTTTTAATTGTATAATATTCGTCATTATTTTCATTTTTGTTATTAATTGCTGGAAGGAAGCTTAGAATGGCGCAATGATCGCTTATTTCTCGATTTACCGTAAAATTTGTTACATTATCAGAATTACATACAATATGGTCTATTATGGAACAGGGGACAGGTCTGGTTATTTTGGAATTCATTACTGAATAACCATATGATGAGAGTAGGTTTTTGTAAGCTTGGGTTGTGGTATTATTTAATTTAATATTTATATTAAGGTCGCCTATGATTATATGAGACTCAGCAGTAAAATTTTGTGAGATACTGAACTTCAAAAATTGTGCTAGATGACAGTTCCGTTGAATGTTGTTTTATTTAACGGTGTGTTATATTGATAAATATTTGATATTATGATGCATACAAATTATTTCTGTGTAACTCTATCCAGATGTTTATTTGACATCAATCTATCGAGGTCTTCAATTGATGTTATTCTATGCCATTTATGTGATATTAAGATGCTTATGTACGAACAATTGATATAGACTTTGGTAACATCACCATTCTTTTTGAGGCTGAGAGCCTTTTTGTGTAGTATTCTTAATGAGTGTGATAGATGGTGATTTATATAAACTTTATTGTTACCGTTGAGTCCAATGTCAGTTATTGTTGGATGTCCATTACTAGTTGCTTTGAGAAGATATTTTGAAAAGAAATTGGCTTTATCTGATTCATGTTTGAACTTCACAAAGATTACTTCTGGAGGTGGTGCGATTCTATCAGATATAGTTGAATTCTCATTAATATTTCTTCCATGAATACGGAATGCTACGTCTAGTGATTCAAATTTTATGCTTGGCCCCATCGAAGTACCAAGTTTCGTTATGATCGTGGGAAGATGTTCGTTTTCGATATAATGTATTCCAGATATAATTAAATTCAACCTGCGTGAATGTATTTCTTGATCTTTCTTGATGTTCAAAACGCTCACTCAAGATGTTGCTTGGTATTGCAACGGTTCCCGAAACTTTTGTTATTTCTTCTATGCGTTGATCAAATTTCTGCTCAAGAATTGATATTTTTTCATCAAAAGTCCTTGAAATTTCAGCTCGTAAATTCTGGACTTCTGCCGTTGCCCTTTCGCATGCTTTCTTAAATTTACTATCAATGTTTTGTCGTATTGAGCTGTTGGAGGATTTGAGTTTATCAAACCGCTCATTTACCACTTCCGTTACTTCTTGTTTGCTTCTTTCGAGTTTTTCTTCAAATTTTCCATATGATTCACAGATGCTGCTGTAACAGACGTTACAGAACCACGGCATTTTTAGTTCTATAATATATCTGATGTAAAATGCTTCAGTTACGTCTACACAGTTGCGATGAAATATGTAGTTGCATGTGTGACAAATGCTTGTTGGCTCTGTTTCTGTTATGTCAATTTTTTGTTTACATGTTCGGCAACAATTTTTTTGTTTATCGGTGCTAGTGGTCTTGGATCTAGATGATGATTCGCTTCCATGTTCCAAAATAAAATGCCTCAAATTTGTTCTATTTCTTTTAAATCGATTTGATTTACTTGTTACATAACATCACCATTATATTTACCAATGTTAAAAAGTTCATGATAATATATGTAGATACACTGATAGCAGAAATTATTAGCTCATATAAGTTAAACCATGTTTACGACAAATCCATTTTTTTTGTTAAGAAAATGTATTTTTTTAATAATTTTATAGTCCATTCAATGTTTTTATAGGTATTAATAATAGATATGTGTAAATTCAACAAATATAGTTCAGTAATACACTGATTACAAACCTTTTAATATAGCTTTGTAAAAGCACCGAATAATATAAATCTTTCCATAAGACTATTATTTGATGAAACGTTATATTTTCATGAGTTTGAGTTAACTTTTTATTAAGAAACTTAAGTCAACAAAACAAATGTGATATTTCCAATTAATTTAACGACTGTAATTTGTTCTTTGAGTAATTGAAAAGGTGAAAAGATGACAATACTCTTTTTCAAGCATATTCTATTTCGTGTATATTTCTTGAGCATCATCTACATTCATAGTTCCAAAAGCTGTCTTAGAAATTCTACCAATCGCGTCAAACCAACTCCTTTTAAATCGTCCTGAACTGAACAAATGTAAAATTTCTGGGTTTCGTTCTTTTATTTCGTGCGCGTAGGTATTTAAATCGTGGACTAATGTTGTTACAATTCGATTGATTTCGTGATGGGCCATTATTTAATCTTTCACATAACGTATTAATTTCCTTACCACTATATTCTATAAAATTTATTTCATCTGTATATTTGGATAATTTTATTGATGTAAATACCTCCCCTCGCACTCGTTTGAGTAGGAAATAACGGATCCTAAAATTTCGTAAAGAATTCCATGTTGCTTCAAGTGTGTGACTGCATAGCCAAGAATTTCTTCACTGTTCATTTTTGTGACTGCAACAATCAGTATCAAGATGACTGACAACATGCCTTAACTGTAGAACCTTGTGATGATGTTGATTTAGATTTTCTTCTTCGTCCTCGTGTGGCTGATCTTGTAAAATCTGTTCTGCTTCGGAGGTTGTAAAATGCTGAATCTTCGCTGGATGTACTCATTTAGGAACTTGTAATTTGTAATGCGATAACTATTAACTGAATTGTTTTTTTTTAACACAGCATTGTTTTGTTCGATTATTTGAATGTTTGTTTTGCGATAATTATTAGTTACTATGAACTGAATTGTTTTTTAACACAGTACTGTTTTGTTCGACTATTTGAATGTTTGTTTTGCTCTGAGCTGTTTTTTGTGGGTGAAGATTTAAAACAATAACTTCAAGAAATATTCTAAATTTCTTTTTGCTCACAGGTAATATTTTCTTTTATTTTATTGTCTCTTGAGTCTTGACATGAACAAAAGGACTATCAACTGCGCCAGTGTTATGACCTGGAGGAGCTTTTATATTATTTTCACACTTAACACACTACGAAAACAAACACATGAGACATCACTTTAATTTCAATGTTTTGTTAACTTCTTATTTATAACTATAAGGTAGTACAATTATTATTTACAAATGTTTGTTTCATAGTATTTTATTTAATTAAACTGACTCTAATAACTAAAAGTAAACTTCCACAGACTGAATGAACCGAATCTTAAATTAAAGTATTAACTAAATTTTTCAACCGAATCTTAAATTAAACTGTCTGACTAAACTCTAACTATTCACTGACTGATTCACTGACTGATTCACTGACTGATTCACTGTTGACTGTCTACTCTATATTGAACCTTTTTTACATTATAAGTATTATTTTATTTAATAATTGACCCAGTTTTGGTTTTTCATAAAAATGATTTGCAAATTTAAAATTATAACCAATTGCAAAATCATTACTATAAATTATAAGCAAAATTATTGTTTATATATATTTTTAGCTTATATTATAATTTAATTGACATAGTTTTTAATTTTATTTTTTATAATTAATTTCCAATTTTGTAATTACTGTAATCTATAAATTAAATAAAAACAGGAATGCAGTTACTATATGTTGAAATTCAGTTGTTTTTATACAAATTTTTTTTTTTATTTTATAATGTAAATTTGGTTGTTTAAATCTGTTCCATTCGATTATCTGCTAGTTGATTAGCGCGCGGGCACAACATCGGTGTCTGTGAGATCTTCCAGCATAATATATGCTGACTCGATACATAAACGATTAATATTTCGCTCTTTCGCTACCTCGTTCACCAAGCCATCGATTATGTTGAGGCATTTTGCAAATAGATCGTCTCTCTTTTTTTTTAGGAAGGAGGACTGTCCTCAACTAAGCTGTCTTCAAAAATTTTTTGTATTACTTTTGGATTATTGCTCCTTGTTCTGAAATGTTGTGCCCCAGGCACTTACGAAAATATTCACCAAGAATATTTAATAAAAACTTTCACTATTTTCTCATGTAATAAAAAAAAACTATTGTTCTGGAAATTTTGTAATTTTTTTTGAACTTCAATTTTTCACTTTATTGAACTCTTTGACAAAAATTAAAAAAGGTGTACAACTATTATTATAGATTTACTTTAACTTTAAAGTATCTTTAATATTACAATACAAGTTAAGAGCCTACTGCTCAGGGGCCCTATTCCCGAACACATAAATGTCATCACAATATTGTAAATTCACACAATATTGTGAATTTCGTATTATGTAACACCAATTTGGTAAAAATTTAACACAATATTGTGAATCTGACAAGAACAATATAGTTACTGTCAAAATCACAATTTTGCTTTATGTTAACGTGTTGTTAACTTTTTTATACAAATTTCATAGAATGGCGTAAAAATTAATTTTAACGCAAAATTAAGTCTTTAATAATATTAAATAAACATATTTTTATATAAATATCATAAAAACATATTTATTTATTAAATATAATTTTATTTTATTCTGCATGTTTTAAGATTAAAAAAATTAGCTGTCAAAAGTACGAATCTAGTACCAAAAATCTGTTATAATTTTGTAAAAATTTGTTAAAATTTGTTTGTGAATAGGATACACAAATATGAGTTACAGAATACCATTTTTAAACAAAGTTGTTAAGCATTTTGGTGAAATTGACAATAATGTCGATTGACAAATATGTGTTCGGGAATAGGGCCCCTGTTTAATTACCACAAATCATCTGATTTTTCAATTTTCTTTTTCGTTGAACGATCTTTCTTCAAACCAAGAACTACGTGACAAAAAACGCTGTCTTGCATTCTTGGTGAAACTTAAATCCATCATACGATGTAAAATAAAACTTTTGTTTTCTTTTAAACAAATTAAGAAATCGTTCGATTAAATTTTGTTTATTCTAACATAATAATTAGAATATGATATTGGGTACAATGGAATGTATGGTAGAATGTACACTGGATACATAAGGTGTTAAACCGAAGTTAAGTAAACTGAAATGGTGGGCTGGCTACCACATTACCCCCCCCGCTAGTGAAAGATATTTCTTACATATTGCTAAGAAATATCTCTTTAGTTCCCAGAGCCAAAAAAATCAGTTGTTGTAGGTTTACAAAATAAAAACTTAAACCTTACATAATAAGAGAAATTTTGTTTTTCTCTACTTTCTCAATTCTTTATATTTCATATAGGCTTAACCTTACAAAATGAGAAAATTTTTTTCTTAATTTTTGTTTTCTTAATTCTTTATATAAATCTCTTATAAATTTACCCTTACAAAATGAAAAAAATTTTTTTTTTTTGTTTTCTTAATTCTTTATATAAATCTCTTATAAATTTACCCTTACAAAATAAAAATTTTTTTTTTTATTTTCTTAATTCTTTATATAAATCTCATAAATTTACCCTTACAAAATGAGAACAAAAAATATTTTAGAATTAGATAAAAAATTAGAAAATGAGAAAAAAATTTTTTTTTTGAAATATTTGCCATCTGTTGAACCAAAGAAGGTAAAACAACAAAACAAAATTAACTGTAAATTTAACTGTCTCTAGACCACCCCCTGGGCTCTCATTTGCGCAATTGAGGCCCCTATAAATTTTTGCTTCCAATATTTAACGGCAAAATAAAGTAAACCGAGAAAGATCATGCATACGAATATTCCTATATGGGTGTATGCAATAATGTTCTCGTTTGTCGGAGTAGGATGTAGTGGTGTACTCTGTACTGCTTGAGGTGCGATTATTGCCTCTTTATCCTTTGTACTTTGATATCCCATTCTCAATAGAGAACAATCCAAAATTCAAACAATACTTTTACTACGAGATTTGTTGTACCTATTCCGGATAAAGAAATTAAAAGGTTATTGTTAAACTGCCTTATGTATTTTCTAATTGTCAAGACCCCATAACCCTAGTGTGTTGTTAGTATTAGGTGCAAGTAAGGTAAGTGCGATTAAATTCCAAATAATAAAAATTTAAATTTTCAACGCCATAATCCTAATATACGGCCAAACAACTCTACCAAAGAGCTAGATAACCAATAAACTCCAACTTCTAAACTCTACCAAAGAGCTAGATAACCAATAAAACTTCAATTCTTAAACTCTACCAAAGAGCTAGATAACCATAAACTTCAACTTCTAGACTCTACCAAAGAGCTAGATAACGAATAAACTTAAAGTCCTAAACTCTACCAAAGAGCTAGATAACAAATAAACTTCAATTCCTAAACTCTCCCAAAGAGTTAGATAACAAATAAACTTCAATTCCTAAACTCTACCAAAGAGCTAGATAACAAAATATACACCGGGTTGCACTTCACCTGAGTGCACCAAAAACACCGGTTCCGTTAACGTAAAACATTAATACCTTCTCTAGTTTATGCTCAACAAGTACCTTCATTCCGCATTGGCCTGTTGATTGCACTCGGCACCGTATCAACTTCCGTATGGGCTTTAGGGTTGCTGGCATCAACCACAGCAAACTACCAAAATCCTACGTATTCATTTGACACCCTTGTCAACTCTCCCTATGTACAAAATGTAATTTTCAATTCTTAGAAATTTAAAATTCGATTGGTTTTGAGTGCTTGCTGTATTTAAATGTCCCAAATATACCACGTCGAAATAAGTTTTAAATCTGCCAGTTTTAGTGTATAATCGCAGAGGTTCTCTTAGTCCCTCGTAGAAGTCCCTCGTATACGTAGAAAAGTAAGTAGTCCAAAAAAAATTTTTTTTTTTTTTTTATTTAATAGAAGTTTATCAAAAATTTCAATCAAGTTAGTTGACTTCCATAAAGGTCAACAATTTTCCATTAAATTGTTTAAGAAGTTCCAACAAACCAAAAATGTTTCAATCACTAACCGTGATTTTTCGCAAAAGTAGTCAACAATTTTTTTATTTAATAGAAGTTTAT
Source organism: Diogma glabrata (assembly GCA_963693315.1). NCBI lineage: Eukaryota > Metazoa > Arthropoda > Insecta > Diptera > Cylindrotomidae > Diogma > Diogma glabrata. The sequence continues at coordinate 387,263,449 of OY856186.1, forward strand.
CAAAAATTTCAATCAATTTCGTTTAAATCTTAACACTTTTTAAATTTGATTATTGATAAGCTAACAGTTCTCACAAAAACAAAAGGAAACTTTTCATTTATAGAGATACCAATAAAATTTATTTCTTAGAAATTTATCTAATTTTTAGTGATTTCAATTAATTTCTTTTAAAATACATCACCATTGCAATTAATTTATTGATTAATTATCAAAAAGGTTTTCGCCAAAACAAAAGGAAAATTTTCATTTACAGAAATTCCAACAAAAATTATTTCTAAGAAATTTATTTAATTTAAGAGATTTCAATTAATTTCTTTAAACTATATCACCATTGAAATTAATTTATTGATTAATTCAAAAAAAAGGTTTTCACAAAAATTAATAGGAAAATTTTCAATTATAGAAATTCTAATAAAAATTATTTCTTAGAAATTTATTTAATTTAAGAGATTTCAATTAATTTTTCAAATTTAATTGATTAATTATCAAAAAAGGTTTTCACAAAAATAAAAGGAAAATTTTCAATTATAGAAATTCTAATAAAAATTATTTCTTAGAAATTTATTTAATTTAAGAGATTTCAATTAATTTTTCAAATTTAATTGATTAATTATCAAAAAAGGTTTTCACATAAATAAAAGGAAAATTTTAATTATAGAAATTCCAGTAAAAATTATTTCTTAGAAATTTATCTAATTTTAAAATTTCTTTTAAACTATATCACCATTCAAATTTAATTATTGATTAATTATCAAAAAAAAGGTTTTCACAAAAATAAAAGGAAAATTTCAATTATAGAAATTCCAATAAAAATTTTTTCTTAGAAATTTATCTAATTTTAAAATTTCTTTTAAACTATGTCACCATTGAAATTAATTTATTGATCAATTATCAAAAAAACAGGTTTTCACCAAAATAAAAGGAAAAATTTCATTTATAGAAATGAACCAAAATTAATTCTAATTTTATTTCCAAAAGATCTTCAATCAAAGAAAAGTATCTAGTTCCAAATTAAAAAATTTGACTCACCCGACAATTTAAAAGAACAGGCTGCATGATCCGATTTTCCAAAAGTTGCAGTTTTCCAAAAGTTGTGATTTCCCAAAAATTGCGATTTTCCAAAAGTTGCGATTTTTCAAAAGTTGCGATTTTCAAAAGTTGGTATTTTCCAAAAGTTGCGATTTTCTAAAAGTTGCGATTTTCCAGAAGTTGCGATTTTTCAAAAGTTGATATTTTCCAAAAGTTGTTATTTTCCAGAAGTTGCGATTTTTCAAAAGTTGCGATCTTTCAAAAGTTGCGATCATTCAAAAGTTGAGATTTTCCAAAGGTTGCGATTTTTCAAAAGTTGGTATTTTCCAAAAGTTGCGATTTTTCAAAAGTTGGTATTTTCCAAAAGTTGCGATTTTCCAAAAGTTGGTATTAAAAGTGTGAGTTGTTGTGTGGTATTCCCTTATGATTTATTGATGGCTTGTGGCTAGTTCAGCTCCTGGCAAGGTCGCCAAATATGTTGTGCCCCAACCACTTACGAATATTCACCAAGAATATTTAATAAAAACTTTCACCATTTTTACATTTAATAAAAAAAAACTATTGTTCTGGAAATTTTGTAATTTTTTTTTAACTTCAATTTTTCACTTTATTGAACTCTTTGACAAAAATAAAAAAGGTGTACAACTATTATTATTGATTTACTTTAACTTTAAAGTATCTTTATTATTACAATACAAGTTAAGAGCCTACTGCTCTGTTTAATTACCACAAATCATCTGATTTTTCAATTTTCTTTTTCGTTGAACGATCTTTCTTCAAACCAAGAACTACGTGACAAAAAACGCTGTCTTGCATTCTTGGTGAAACTTAAATCCATCATACGATGTAAAATAAAACTTTTGTTTTCTTTTAAACAAATTAAGAAATCGTTCGATTAAATTTTGTTTATTCTAACATAATAATTAGAATATGATATTGGGTACAATGGAATGTATGGTAGAATGTACACTGGATACATAAGGTGTTAAACCGAAGTTAAGTAAACTGAAATGGTGGGTTGGTTACCACATGAAAATATACATTTATCAAATCAAATTAAATAAATCACTTAAATATTTTATTACCTTCTAGGCTGAATGTACTTTTTTAAGAATCCCATGCTGGATAACAGCGGCCACTCCTCATAGGTGGAACCACTACCAGAAGGCTGGTCACTCTTCTTTAACTCTTTATTGTACCGATCTGTGAGGGTGACCCATTTTCTTTTGCATTCATCTTCTGAAATAGAAAAACAACAATTACAGATTAAACTTGTACATAAAGCAGCATAGTCGTCCAACAAACTTTATTTTATTTTATACTTACTAGACATTCTTGTAAACGCAGAAATATTTTTCCATGCCTTTTCTTTTTAGATAATATTTTTGTATATTCCGACTTGTCATATAAGCATGTATGGCCCTCTATGGAGCTAATGACTGTTCCTAAATAATCCATTATTACTATAAACATAAGTTTAAATTAGTGCTTTTTAAATTTTGTATTTATAACTAACTTTATAATAAAAAGTGTGAAATAATTTTCAGGTTATGTCAACCACGAAATATTATTCACACAAATATATTCATACACGAAATTATTCCAATCAAATGTAATAATTTTGGACGAGTGAAACAAGAAGACCCTGGCGACCCCATTCGCGAAAAAACCGCAATCGTCACGTCACCCCATTATTAGTTTCTCATACATACAATCACGCACCGCTTACCCTTACACATATACCCACACATACCCACACCTACACACACCATACATATACATTCCCATCCACACTCACATCTATGTCCTAAAATACTATTGTACTCACCCCATAATGGATCTGGATCCCAATACTCCTGATCAATTAGCTGCTCATCTTGCCAGTATTTCCCACATATAATGAAAAACTTTTATGGAATTTATTCAAAATACCCAGTCAATATGTCTAGAGGGCTGTCTTCCATCCAGTAACTCAATTATTGATACAAAAATTCATAAAAATCATGCACGACTTTTGGTTTATATATATTTTCCGTTGCAGTTGTCGACTTCAAATAATATTCTAATGCGTATGGATGACAACTTTAATTCTTTAATTCGATGTCGTAATTACCAATTACCATTTATACTAATGTTCCGCTTGCAATTTAATAAATAAATAAATATGTTCCCACAGTAAATATGATTCGAATTAAAATAAGTGCAATCAATACATAGCTTTCAGCTCAGTTTTTTTTTGTATGCATTCTAAATTATCACAGTAATTACTATTAATACTAACGTGAGTGTTCCGATTATGATTTAAACAAAAAAAAAATACGTACACCAAATAAATATGGTTTGCAACAGACTGAATACTATCTCTTATTATCTTTCAGTTCGGTTTCTTCATTTTAAATTATCACGGTAATTACTAATTACGCTAAGGTTCCGATTATCATTTAATAAAGAAATAAATATGTATACCAACTAAATCCGATTTGAAAACAGAATAAATATAATCAATTATTAGATTACAGTTCATTTTCTCATATTTGTAAATTATCACAGAGAATACTATTTTAGACTAACGCTTCGGTTAGAATTTAATAAATAAATAAATAGTTTCACACAATATATATGATTCGAAATAAAATAAGTACTGTCAAATATTAGCTTTCAGATCGGTTTCTTCAATTTAAGTTATCACAGAATTTACTATTTATACTATTGTTAATGCTTCGATTCTAATTCAATAATTAAATAAATATGTACACCAAACTTAAATACGATTTAAAACAGAATAACTAGAATCCATTATTAGATTTTAGTTCATTTTCTCATTTTTTCAAATTATCACAGAAATCACTATTTTAGTCCAATACTTTCGATCAGAATTTTAATAAATAACTAAATAAATGCGCAACAGTATACCTGATTCAAGACAAAATACATACGATTCATTCATTGATGGACTGAGTGTTAAGAATAATAGAGTAGTTTCAACAAATTGTACTAGATTTAGTACCTTTGGGTAATAAGCTTATTGTAACAACACAAAACATACTTGTCAAAATAAAGTTGGAGAACTTTCTCTTGCGATCCTGATGTTAACAATAATAGACGTGTTGTGTTTTTGTTTCAATTAAAACAATATATTATATTATAAAAGTGATCTACACAAATCAATATAATCCTTAACAGGTTATGGGCCCAGGACTCGTCGTTCTAATAATATAATACATATACATATTAATTCACTTAAATGTTTTAGAAATATTGCTGTGAAGATAATTAATTTTACAAAAACCACAATGGATAGCGAGGTGCTAAAAATTGAAAAAGTACAACATGCAGCGCAATTTACAACATGGCGTTTCAGAATAAAACTGTGCTTGATGTCGGAAGACATATATGATGTGGTGACGGGGGTAGAAACAAAGCCGTTAGCATCAGGAACTGAACAGTCAGCGTGGACTAAAAAAGACGCACGTGCACAGCGGATTATAGGAACATCAATTGCCAGCAACGTGGTATTGCATGTGATAAATTGTGATAATGCTGCAGAAATGTGGAAGAAATTAGCAGACGTCTATGAACAAAAGAATGAGACAAATAAAATGATGTTAAATCAAAAGTTTTTCAATATGAATAAGGAATCCTCAGAGAACATAACCACGTTTATTGCACGAATGGAGGAGATAGTGCAGCAACTGAAGTCATTAGGACAAGATATTTCAGAAGATATGGTCATAACAAAAATTATCATGTCATTACCTTCTGAATTTAACGCGTTCAGTTGCGCATGGGAATCTACAAGCTCCACAGAAAGAACGCTGGATAAACTAAGAATGCGGTTAGTGATGGAAGAGGATCGGATGGGAGCAAGAGGAGAAACAGGTGTCTGAAGCTCTGTACATGAAACAAAGAAAGAAATTTGGCTACAAGAAAGAAAACGAAAGGAACAAAAAACCTTATAAATGTTTTCACTGTCATGAAGTTGGACATTTCAAGAGAGATTGTCCATTGTTAAAAAAGGACAATTCCTCTGCAAATAATATCGAAAGAAATGTTAATGCTTTTATGTGTGAAATTAGTGAAATAGAAGACAATATTTGGTTATTGGATACGGGAGCCAGTGATCATATGACGTATCAAAGATCATGGTTCTCTGATTTCCATGTTTTGAACCCACCTAAAGAGGTGAAGATAGCAGATGGTGGTATACTATACGCACCGGGCTATGGTGTAATTAATATTCTCGCTTTTAATGGCAATAGTTGGCAAAATAAACAACTGTTGGATGTGCTATATGTACCAAAGTTAAAAAGAAATTTAGTTTCTGGAGCGCGAGCCATGGATAGAGGATTGGAAATAACATCGAATAAAGATAAATGCGAGCTAAGATATAATAACAATACTATTGCAGTGGGAGCTCGTGAATGTAATCTTTTTAAAATGCATTTCAAAGTTATTTCTTCCTCAGAAAAAGCATGTAAATTTGGAAAAAAGAAAAAGGAAGTTTTTAAAACGTCACTAGAAACTGCAAAGAAATGTGGAGAAATAATAAGTGCTGATATTTGCGGACCTATGCAAGTAGAATCACTGGGTGGTAACAGGTATTTCTTATTATTAAAAGATTATTATTCACATTTTCGTTTTATTTTTTGCATAAAAAACAAATCACAAGTGATAGATAAACTAAACATTTTCTTGAAAATGACAAGAAATCAACAAGGAAGTATTAAAATTCTGAGGACAGATAATGGCCTAGAATTTGTGAATGCTGGTGTTAGAAAACTACTGGAAGAGAATGGAATAATCCATCAAAAAACAGTCCCATACACACCAGAACAGAATGGTTCTGTTGAACGAGAAAATCGTACCATTGTTGAAGCGGCTCGAGCGATGCTTTATGGAAGTAAAATGGATCTGAAATTCTGGGGTGAAGCTGTAAATGCAGCTGTTTTTGTATTAAACCGCACTGGAACTAGTAGTGTACCAGGAAAAACGCCGTATGAACTGTGGAATAATAAGAAACCAAATTTTCTACATTTACAAAAGTTTGGGTCCACTGTGTATGTTCATATTCCAAAAGAAAAAAGGCAAAAACTTGATGCCAAAGCAACAAAATGTGTATTTGTTGGTTATGACGAAAATGTAAAAGGTTTTCGAGTTTGGAATGAAGAAACTAATAAAGTTCAGTTAGCAAGAGACGTTACATTTGTCGAAAATGATACCGTTGAAATAATACTAAAAACTAAAGAAAAAGAAATCAATGAAGTAAATCTTAATATTCATTGCGATTATGACAGTGACAGTAATTTTATGTCCAGTGAAGAGATATTACAAGAAAACAATGCTGATGAAACTCTATTACCTGGAAGTGAAACAGGAAGTAATGGGGAAATAATGCCAATAATAAAGCCGAGTTTAATGCCAATAATAAAGCCGAGTTGGTGTTCACTCGAAGAGGAAAATGTAATGGAAAAAAGGTTACGGGATAAAAAGAAAGTGCAACAAAAATGTGATTGTTGTCAAGATGACAGTGATTGCAATGAGGCAACTATGGCGTCCGTTTTTTACTCATCAGTCATTGAGCCATCGACGTATGTAGAAGCAATAAATTCTACAGAAAAGGAATACTGGAGGAGTGCTATGGATGAGGAATATCAATCTCTATTGGAGAATGAAACATGGATGCTCGTTCAACCTCCAATAAATCGGAAAATCATCGATAGCAGGGCGAGATTGGTGGTAGGAGATTTTGATCAGCAATATGAAGTTGATTGCAGGGTAGATTTTAGTACTGTGGTAAGATATTTTGATGATAAGTCAGGAAAAGTGTACAAACTGTTAAAAAGGTTATGTAGTCTAAAGCAGACATATAGAGTTTGGAATAAATGTTTTACATCGTTCATAAGCAAATTTGGAATGGAAATTAAACGATATGAAATGGGCGGAATCCACCTGTCACAAACTCTATATATACAAAAGTTAATTAGGAAGTTTAACATGGAAGACAGCAAACCAATATCAACCGATGAACAGCTGGCAGAGATACTTACCAAAGCAACATTAAAGGAAAGTTTGATCTAAAGTTGATTAAAAGGTAAAGGTTTGAGATTTTAAGAAACCCAATTGGAATTAGAGTAAAAGTCAAAATTAAATTTTATTAAATATTAAATTTTATTGTATTTAAAATTTGATTTGAAAAATTAATTTAAAACTAAGATTTAGAAATTTTGAGAAAACTAATTAAGAATTAGAGTAAAAGTCAAAATTAAATTTTATTGTAATTAAAGATTTGATTTGGAAAATTTAATTGAAAAACAAGATTTAGAAATTTTGAGAAAACTAATTAAGAATTAGAGTAAAAGCAAAAATTAAATTTTATTGTAATTAAAGATTTGATTTGGAAAATTTAATTGAAAAATAAGATTTAGAAATTTTGAGAAAACTAATTGAGAATTAGAGTAAAAGTAAAGATTAAGTTTTATTGTACTTAAAGATTTAATTTGGAAAATTGCTTGAAAAATAAGATTTTGAAATTTTAAGAAAATCAATTGGTACTAGATAAATATTGAATATTTATTGTAATTAAAGTTTTGTTTTGTACAATTGATTGAAAAGTGGGAGTGTTAAGAATAATAGAGTAGTTTCAACAAATTGTACTAGATTTAGTACCTTTGGGTAATAACCTTATTGTAACAACACAAAACATACTTGTCAAAATAAAGTTGGAGAACTTTCTCTTGCGATCCTGATGTTAACAATAATAGACGTGTTGTGTTTTTGTTTCAATTAAAACAATATATTATATTATAAAAGTGATCTACACAAATCAATATAATCCTTAACACTGAGGATCACGTTCTAGCCATTTTGTTTTCCATATTTACAGCAAAAGTGATATTTGTAATATCATTAGGCTTTTGGTTTTCGCCATATTTGAAAAAAAAAATCCCACATGAAAATTGTACCTTAGTTTTCACTGTGTAATTCCACGGATGTTATTCCTTTTATTTTGAATCTTAAAATCCCACTTGGACACAGATAACTACACTTAGTCGTTCCACAGGATTTATATTTTGGTTTTTAGATCAGTTAATAGATGATTTTTCTATCTTTGGTAACTCGTTTTATTTAAAAAAATGCCAACTCTTCCAGTGGACGTCAAAAAAATTAACCTCCACCAAAACAGCTGTTAGTTTAATCAGACAAAATAGTCAAAATGAGAGGGCCTCTATACGCGGCTAGGCGTATTTATAGGCAAAAGTAACGACCGTTGGTGAATAACAAGTCGATAAACACGATAAGTTAGTTTGTTTCTAGGGTATTTCCTTCGTTCATTACTTGTACCCACTAAGGAATTTACATAGCTAACTTATAATAAAAAAAATTTGAAAAGAATTATATGACAAATATTGATTACGAAACGATTGCAAGAAATCACACATGGAAACAGCGCGATTACGAATCGCGGATATTGCACAACTGTTTGACGACAAACCAAAACAGAAACCATTGCGATAGATGGTGACGAATGGAATGCTGGAAAATATCTTTGCATAGTGTGAAAACAACAACGAAAGTTTTTTTTTTCGTTATTGCAAATCCAACGCGTGTGGGAAAGCAATGCGACTCGAATTTACGAAGAGTAGTATCTTCGTTACATTTCCTACGCAAATTTTCGCTGCTCTTAAGTTTTTCGTTAAAGTTAAAAATGACAGTTCAACTGAACGAAAAGTGCTTAAGTTTTCGGTGGTCGATTATATGTTAAATTAATAAGTCGCGTCATTACGTTAAGTTGTTAAGTTTTGGGTGGTTGAGCTATTAGATTATTATTAATCGTTTTCCGATTACTCAATTAGTTTTTTTTTTTTTTTTTTATTAATTAGTTAGACATGTTTAGCACACTAAATATGAAATATTCATTATTTAGACTCTTTGAATATCCGAAGATACCATGTCAACTATAAAGGAAGGATATGAGGAAAATGGAAGGAATGGGGATATAGGGATAACTATACTAATTTTTTTAAATGATGATGGACATTTTCTTTAAATGCCTGAGGGGAAAATTCATCGGGAAATACAGAGGAAGGCATTGAGTTCCACAATTTGGCCACTCTATTAAAATAATCGTTCTGAAAGGACACGGTTCTGCAACGAGGTATTTGTACAAAAAATGGATGGGATGACTCGGCAGCTCTTGTTTGTCGATTATACTGCGCACATGATAGAAGGATATTTTGAATTTCCTTAGAGGAGAATTTGCTAAAGTTATATTTATAGTAGATTGACAATTCAGCCACATTTCTTCTGTGCTGGAGTGAATCAAGCTGATCCGTTAGTTCGGTATTACCAATCAACTGTATTGCTTTTCTCTGTACAGAGTCTAGACATTTTATAGTTGACTGACAAGCACCTCCCCAAACATGACAGCAGTACTCCACACATGGACGAATAAAGGACTTGAAGATTAGCAAAATTTGCTCGGGATTGAAATACTTTTTACATCGACTCAAGAATCCTAATTTTTGCATTGCAGATTTAGCGAGGTTGAACACATGTTTATTCCATTTCAGGTTATTTTGAATATCCACTCCAAGAAGTCTAACTGATTCAACCTCACGCAATTCCTCATGGCCTATTTTAATAGGGACATTTTTATGTCGCTCTATTCGTGAAAGACGGCATAGTTTTGTTTTGGTTGGATTAAATGAAACAAGATTACGATCACCCCATTCCATTATACGCTCCAGATCTTTGTTGATAGAATCAATTAGCAGCTCTCTATCGGTGGTAACTGCAGTATGAGATCGAAATTTAGGAGATTCATGTGATGCATGCAATGTGCTGTCATCAGCAAAACTATGGATTGGGTGCACTGTGGAAATAAGTAAGTCATTAATGTATAGAAGAAACAAGGTTGGTGAGAGTGCAGAACCTTGGGGAACCCCAGCATTGGTTGTGAAAATATTGGATGTGATACCATCTAAATTAACATGAAATTGGCGACCTGTAAGAAAACTATGAATCCATGAGACAGTAAGATGGTCTATGCCATAAGATTTTAATTTAGCTATGAGATTTTTATGCCACACTTTATCAAATGCTTTAGAAATGTCAAGTGAAATACTGAATGTTTCACCATGGTTTTCCAGCGATTTGTTCCAGAGATGGGATACGTAGGCTAACAGATCACCTGTTGCATGACTTCTACGAAAACCACACTGCTTATCATCAATAATTCGCGACATTTCCAAATAATCTATCAAATTGTAGTTAACATATTTTTCAAATATTTTAGCTAAAACCGACAGAATTGCAATTGGTCTATAATTGTTAGGGTCTATCTTACTGCCTTTCTTTGATATGGGTTGAATGCTGGCCAGCTTCCAAGAATCGGGAAATATTCCGGTTTTATAAGATAAATAGAAAATTTTTGTTAAAATTGGAGCTATTTGCCTAGCAAAGTTTTTAAGAAAGAGGGGTAGAATACCTGCGGGGCCAGCAGATTTGTTGATATTGATAGAAAGCAGCATTTTCCGTACAATATTGCAACGAAAAATAATTGGTTTCATTTTCGTTACAACTGGGGGAATGAGTGTAGGAGAATGGGGAAGTTCAACTATGTTTGAGTTTTCTGCGAAAATACGACCCAAAAGATCCGCCTTCTCTTTCGAGTCGCTCACGGGAATGTCATTCAGAACTATGGTTGGAATAGAGGATCGAGCAAAATTGCTCTGTACTGATTTAACTGCCTGAAAGAAACTACGTGAGCCAGATGGGTGCTCGGCGAATTTCTTTACTTTCTTCTGGATAAACGCATCTTTGTCCAAGTCTATTTTGAATTTACTAATATTTCTGGCTTTCTTATATGCGCTATGGGTTTCAGGTGTTTTATTAGCGTTATACGTCTTAAATGCTTTGCGTTTATTCCTCACTGCTTCATCAACATCCCGCGTGAACCAAGGCTCAGTTTTAGGAGTGATTAATCGATTTGGAATAAACCGCCGCATTCCGTCTTTTATGATTTCAGACATTCTTATTGCTGGCGTGCTAGGATCTTGATCAACACAACAAATAGTTTTCCAAAGTGTTTCATCATAAAAGCTTCTCAGTCCCTCCCAGTTGGCGCGTTTGTAGTTCCAAACGCGACGAGGATTTGCTTTAATTTGTGTCGGTGATGTAAATTGCACTATTGCTGATATTAGTAAATGGTCCGATGTTCCGAGGGGTTGTTCAACTTTTGTCTTCGTAGTATCTGGTTCGTTTGTCAAAAACAAATCCAGCAAATTATTTTTATGATGTGAATTGTCTGCGATTCTAGTGGGACATTCTATCATTTGCGTCAAACCGTGATAATCTGCGAGTATCAGTTCAGCTTGTCTTCCTACGTCGTCAGTGCGCGATGAATACTTAAGCCATTCTTTATTATGAATATTAAAGTCTCCAAGAATGGCCAGTCTTGCTTTGGGGTAGTCCGTGGTACGCTTGTCTAGATTAGCCGATATTTGATCAAAAAAGGGACATATTGGGGGAGAATTTGGGGATCTGTATAATCCTATTATAAACATAGTTTCATCAACACCTGAGATCTTTAGTGCTATAGAATTATGGTGCTTGGAGTTCAACTCGTAGGCCTTAATTCTCATACATGAAAGTGAATCTCGAACAAATACACAGACACCATGCTTGTTATAAAAGGAATGTTCCAATTCGTAACTAGGTATCCGGTATTTATCGGGATCCAATTTCGATGCTTTGCCACTAACAATTGTTTTGGTGAGAAACAATATGTCAGGTTTATTTGTTTCGATGCAATGATGAACCACGTTTAGATTCGAATTGAGACCTCTTATGTTCGTGAAGTCAATGCTAAGCTGTTGGTTCCCTTTGCGGCCATTTTGTTGAGACAAAGACTTACCCTTTGACATTGCAGGTATAGCTACTGAAATTCGGCCAGGCCTAAATTTCAACACTAAACAGTACAAACGAAACTGGGTATCTCTGTCACAAAAACACGATAGCAGATTTCATGCAACAGTAGCACGATAAAAGAAAAGCAGAAAAAAAATGAGGACACAAAAGACACTAACAAAATTGAAGAGTACAAATAAAGGGTTAAATTCGAAATTCCTAACTTTTGTCAAAAAAAGACATTTCATAATCAACTAACTGATATTTTCCAACTCCTAAGATGAGTCCGAGGAAGGAGGAGCTAGATCATGTCAAAAAACTTCACAAAAAAAATCTCAATCAATCCAAAAAAATCATTAACAACTAAAACAAAATTTTTTGTTGCCAAGCAATATAAAGCAAATTTATGCTTTAAAGTTTAAAGTAATAAATAAATTTATCACATCAAAGCAATAAAAGGTAAAATTTTACCTGCCTACCGCTTGGCAATAGTAAACACAAAATACCAAATAATTTTTTAATAAAGAACAATCTCACCAATTATACGCGTCCGTTCTTCAATACTTTTATTTTAATAAACACAAACACTATAACACACTTGTTTTTCTATTTTCGATAATCGATTATTTTTTGTTTTTTTTTTCATTTAAAATTTAGGAGTCTTCTAATAAAAATTCACCACCCACTATCACTAATCACTTCAGAAAAAAAAAAAAATTTTTATACGAAATATTATGTTTTTTTTTAAAGAAAATTTAATTGTTTTATTACACTTCACTTGTTAATTGTTTTTAATACACTTACACTTAACTATACACAGTAATAATATTTTTCTTTTGAGTTTTGTTTTTGAGACTATTTTAGTTTTTATATTAACTTTTTTGATACAATTCAATAAGACAATCGTTCTCTTTGATGGTTGAGGAGATAATGAGTAGTTATCGCTTGTGTTTAGATTTTGAAATATCAATTCATAATATATTTTTAAAAAAATTATTTTTGACTGTTAGATATTATGTTTTAATTATTTTTGAAAAACTTATATCAGTATTTATTTATTTATTTTTATTTAAGCAATAAAAACAATATTTCGGCACATTGCCATTTTCAAGTTGAAAAATAAAATATAAAAAATAATACACAAATTAGGTTCACAAAATTATCAGTATAAAATAAAAAACTAAAATGAATTGAAAATTTAAAAAACAAAAAGACTAAGGGCAAGCTAATAAAAATGTTCTAAAAAAGCTACGTTGGTTTTTTCGAAAATATTTTTTTTCAAATTTAGCAAGTATTAATCATTGTGTAGAATTTTGGTATCAATATGTACATATGCCATCGGTAATTTTAGTTGGATATGTGCAGCCTAAATGATATCTCTTGTGTTTGATTTCTTTTCTAGATCCAATATTCTTGTTTTATCGAATTCAAAAATATGTTGATCATTAATACTATGTTTTGCCAATGCGGTTAAATCACTTCGAACATCTTTGTTGTGCTGAAGAATACGATTTTTTAATTGTTTGGTTTGTCCAATATACACTGATTTTTTACACTTGCAAGGTATTTCGTATATAAGATTTGTTTGGCCGAATTTAATTGTTTTATCTTTGTTTTGGAAAATAAGTTATTGTAAAGGGTGTTTCTTATTTTATTAGCGATTTTTGATTTTTTGGTTTGTTGTTTTATTATTTTTAGGTATTTATCTGTTAAGGCTACGCACAGAGTGAAACTGTGAGCACTGTTGTGCGCAAAGCGGTGCTGTTTCGCGCTGGAGCAAACTGATTGACTGCGCACAGTAATGCTTTACGCGAAGCTATATGCTTACACAAAAATCGATTTTATTGGTCATTTTTCAATTTGAATTCATCATCAGAAGATAAGTTATTCTTAAATGAAAGTCTTTGTTGACAGCATGATGGTGGAACATTTGCCTCCTCTATGTTTTATCAAATGAAAACATAGAAAGAATTGAAATTTCCAGAAGACCAAACACTACAATTAAAACGCCATAAGTGATTTTAGCAGATTAATCATATCCACTATTAGATTGGGTATTAAGACCTTATCCTAGAAGACATTATTCACTCGAAAATACTCGAAAGTACTTCAATAAACAATTATAAAGAGCGCAAAGATGTGTAACATATGTATGACTAATCTAATTGACATTGACTTTCTCCTCCATCACTGACGGCACTTCTACATGAAGTGAGCTGAGTGATACCGACGATTGGGATAACCCTACCAAATAGTCTTGACCAACGCTTTGTTGGCAACTTCCTTGTGCACAAAATCGAAGCGTTGCAGCTAATTTTATAACATTCGGGATTGATGTTGCCCTAGTGCGGATTGGTAGATGGTCATTTATTTCATTTAATATATATTTTACTGCGTCCTTCAGAAGTCTAAATAACTTCATAAACCTAAAATATAATAACTAAATTTATTAAAAAAACTTTAAATATAATTACGATAAAGTTTTAACATACATTGCATCAGGTATTTCAAAAATATTTGATTTATCCCGAAGTGACCTATACCGTAAATTAGATTTTTCATTTTCGGTATCACTATCATCCACATCAGAAAAATAAAGAACATCCATATTTGCAACAAAAATTTCTTTATTTTAATTAATCAAAAGCCACAAACACAAAACTATAATAACTCAAGAACACACAAAATGATAATAATTCAAATAACGAAACGTCAAAATTCAACAAGATGTGTATTTTTCACACAGGTATAACCATTAAAAAAAAATTCCCTTTTTATTTGGTAACAGTGTACAATTTTGCTTTCGATCGAGTTCACCGATACCAATTCCAATTCGAAACGAATACATCATTCGAAACGAATAGCAATGCGAAACGGATTCACAAATAGCTCCCCTGGTTGATATGCCGTTTTCTCCTTGGAAAATATTTTGTTTGCATTTGGCTTCTTGATTCATCATCTGAACTTACATCAAATGAACCGATTTGTTTCGATTTGTTATTGAAGTTTACATATTATATTTTACTATTAATATTTTCACTAAGTCGGCGATTTCTTCTCTTTTACGATGTATAATAATTTTATCAAACCAATTAGTCATTGGTTTGATTGGTTTATGAAAGTTATTGTTTGGATGCTTAAAAAAAATATTCAACGTATTCTAATAAATATAAACCACAATCTGAACTTATCTTATAAACCACAATCTGAACTTATCTATAAACCACAATCTGAACTTATCTTGTTGTGGAAGTTCTACCAAATATTTAGGCATATTGATCGCATTGAACACACATGGAGAATTTTTCAATCTTTTAACTTTATATACACACGTTAAATAGTTGCGTAAGTTAGCAGCAACTCCGCTTCGAGAAACTATAGCCAAGGAATCAAAGATAAGAATGCAAGGTTCGTTTTCTAGTGGATTATGTAGATTTTCATCATCACTTTTATCCACAAATCTTGGAAAACATATTATGGCTAAAAACCAATGTTTTTCTTTTTCAGGGTTTATTGGTATTATAATAAAATCTTTTTTGTGTGTATCGACATCTTTTGTCCATCTCATTAAACGATCTATTTGCGAAGCAACATCCGTAGATGTTCTTGCCAGACTTGTATAAAAAAATGTATCGAATATATGGGTTTTCGATTTATCGTTTTTGAAAACATGATTTTATTTTTTTTTAAATTGCCGGCAGAAGCGCGACATGTCATTTGATTTTTAACAAACGACATACTTTCAAAGAACGACTATGACGATTTATTTTTGTCAAAACCATTTGGACCCGCATCGCCTTACCGATCTACTGGAAACTTTTTTATATCGTTGCGGTAGGTGTCTCGGAGCTGCTTCCATATTTTCTTTAACTTCGATTAAAAAAATAGAGGTTTTCTCGATGGATTATCACGCAAAAAGTACAAAAAATGAAAATATACGTTAATTTAAATAAAAATAAGTTAAATATATAAAAATAAAACATATAAATTCCGTTCCAAAGCGTTTACGTGTAACTCAAAAAATTGGGAAGAGGCGAAGTAATCGTTTAAAACCAAACCATAAAAACCGTTTTAAACGCTATAAATATGCTCTAAAAACCGATAGAATCCTCATGGAAACATATATTTTTAAAGTTTAAAGTTTTTAATTCGGTTCCTAAGAGGTCATAGTGCTTTTATTATAGACACGGGACTGGCTTACTGAGATACCTGAGGTATCTCAGGTCTGCGCTTGTGTTTTAAGGAATTTTCGGTGTAATAGAATGGTAAAAGCATTCTCATAGCATTAGTTCTCAAACAACGTTTTTTATATAAAGGTGTTTTATCCCTCTTTTAGCATTCTACTAACATTCTATGAGAATTCTATTAGCAGGATAAGACCACCTTGAGAACGTTGTGTTAGTATTGGTAAATTTTGACAGATCTTTGAGAACGTTTTTAGAACGGTTGGAGAATGTTTTGAGAATTTTTTGAGAATGGTTTGAGAACGTTTTGAGAATGTTTTGAGAATGGTTTGAGAACGTTTTGAGAATGGTTTGAGAACGTTTTGAGAATGTTTGTCCTAGCGGAAAAAACGATGCAAAAAAGGTTTAGAAATTGAATCCAGCACTGCATTCAACTGAATCCAGCTTGTTAAACGAGTTTTATAGTAATTTCGTTTGCATCAGATCTATATCTGATGCAAACGAAATTACTATATCCTCGTTTAACAAGCTTGATAGTTGAATGCAGTGCTGTATTCAATTTCTAAATCTTGTCTGCATCGATTTTTTCCGCTAGGAGAGAGTAAGATCAAACTCTTCTTTGAGTGAAAATATTTGTATGCAAGAAATGCTAATTATATAGCATCAATTGTATCATATTGAATATTTTTTCATGCAGAATGACAACAGTATTTTGTGGCATCAAGATCTGCATCTTCATACAATGAAATTTAGTCGTCCTTCATGAAAAATGCAATATGATGAATTGATGCTATATTTGAATTTGAATTTTTGTATCCAAATATTTTTACTCGGGTCCAATCATTCAAGAAACCAAAATTCTAGCACTTACAGAATGAATTTTGGTGACCCTAAAAGTTTCTAGAAAAAGAACAACTTTAAAAAATTTAATATTATTGGTTAAATTCATTTAATTATTTTATAATGTAATAGCAAATACAATTTTATATAAGTTTCTTACAAAATTGGTTCAGTAATTTCAATTTTCCGATTGGCGTTTTTAAAATAGTTTTTCATAAAGTTTTCCAAGATATATATGTTGATTTCAGGGTGCTATTTTCGCGCTGAGGTCAATATTAGGTGCTGAACACCTTCAAATGAAGAAAAATTGGTTTTTTCTTTTGTCCCTCTGAGGGAAAGCTGCCCCACCAAATTTTTGCTAACCAATTTGTTGAATATCCGTTTTAATGTATAATTGGTGGTCGCGCTCCAGAGAATGGACAAACGAGTTGTCTGAAAAATAAAAATAAACCATAAAAATTTACAAATATACAATAATTGTTTAATGCTTACTAATGCTTTTGAAAATTCAGCATCATTTTTTAATTTAGTTCCCAATTCTTGTAAGGAAGAAATTGATGTTATCGGTTGCATCATATTTATTTCCTCATCAAATCCTGAGCCATGTGTTTTTATTGCAGTAGTGCTATTTGAATGTTGATTTATTAACCTCGCTTCTATCATATCCAACCTTCCATCTACATTCTCTACAAAGGAAACCATCATTTCACTGATATAGTCTTTCAATTGAGATACCACCCCTGAACAATGTTCCTTCATCATGGTCTCAATAAAGTTTTCTTCGCAGTCTTTCATATGAATATTTTCGATGGGTTCAGAATTGTCATATTCATCCAAATTAGGCACCACGCTTGAACCGTCTTCGTTTATTATAGTTGCAGGCTTTATTGTGTTGCTTTGCTTGTTTTGTAGATTTATGGTGGGATTAATGAAAATTTCTCCATTACCTTGAATATCAACAGTATTTTGCAAATCCAGAGTTTGTATAAATTTGTCTTTAATTCGGGTACAATTGTCTTCGGGTATATTAAGGACTGGGGAAATTGCTTTTAATTTTACGAATTTTTGTTTCCGTATTTGTATAAAGTTTTGATTTATTGCGGTTTTTTCACAATTAGTAGACACTACGCCTAAACCGTCTTCCAATATTATATTTATAGGCTGTGATATATGCTGCATGTTCCGGAGATCTATTGTGGTGTCGTCAATGAAATTTTCTTCATCTTCAATATTGTCAATATTTGCCGTAACCAATGATAGAGTAAATCGATCAACCATCTGTTCTATATTCAATTTGTGTAAAGACGATTATATTAAAGTTGGTTCAGATATATCAGTTTTTAAATTCTTGCATTGAGTCTTTACTTTTTTGAAGTAATAGTTTTCAGTTGTTGATTTCTTTGATTCCTTTGAGGTTTCATGTTTTTCCTCAGTTTTGGTCGAAGTGGTTTCTTGAATTTTTGATTTTTTGCGGCAGATGTTGCAGCTTCTTTACTATTATTTTGTTGAGCTTGGTGCGCTATTTATTTTTCTGAGTCTTGTAATATTTTATCAAAATCCTTGTTCAAGTTCTCTAGCTCACGGTCTTCTAAGCTACGCAATGGATGTTTCCGTTGTAATGAAGCGCTTCTTCATTGGCGAACCAATGAAGCGGCATAGCAGGTCGCGCACCTAGCGAGATTTATATAGCCGTTTTCGACTAGCTTTCAGCCTTCGTGGATTGAGTTGTAATTCCTGCTACTTCAGCACAAATACGTAGTTGTACGCGAAATAGAAGATACGTCCGGAAATGAGAAAATAACAAGTGAAAAACTGAGACTCTGGCGACCCCTTTGGCGAAAGAACCACGATCCCCACGTCCAAACCCACACATTTACTCACATACACTCACACTCTCACACCTCGTATGCTCTCACACCCTCAAACACATGCCCACAATCACCCATATCAACATCCATGCCCACATTCTTCCACTCTTGAAACAATCCAATATCAGTGAGCAACGTTCACTTCTATTTAGATTACTTAATTTTGAATGATTTATATATCTTATAAATTCCGTAAAAATTATTAATTGTTAGGTTAAGATTACCTGCGACATCGACATTTAGGAGAAACAGCATTTTATCATTCTATTTCAGGGAGAAAAAATTGTTTGGTTTAACTACAACATCGTTTTGATTATCGACGTTATAATTTCATGTGGATAACGCTTCTGCTAACTTATTTTTCATCATAGGATGGGACTTTAAGTTTACGAGAAAAGAAAGAGAAAATATTCTACGCTAATTGGTTTTTTTATTAAATTATAGGGTTCCTGTAATTGTTATTCACAAAAAAAAATTAAATATACAATAATTCATTCAACAATAATTCATTTTGCCAATATTATTAATATGATATTATTTGCAATACACAGAATTTGAATATCTTTAAATTGTTCATCCTATAAATATATTAATGGTGTAGTAAAATTATCGGTAAACGCTAGAACGAATGTGTCAGTACCAGAAGACAACTTTGAAAATTGGTTTGTTTTTATAAGAGAATTATTGCCAGAAGATTTCCTTAAATGCGTTAAATTATGGGTAGTATTTCCACTACCACTACCGCTACTAACGCTACCAATAATTGCTATAGATTCTTGGTTTTTAAATTTAATTCATTTAATATCACCGTGGGTGGCTTTAGAGTTGATAGAAAGTTTCGGTTATTGATGAGTGGGTAATACATTACCGTTTAAATCAACTTCCCATAATCTCATTCCAGGACGAGCGCATTAGATTTCGGTTTTAGGAATATCACGATCGGATGGTGTTGTAAAACACGCACCATATTCACCATCACGAAGTTTGTTTCCAAGTTGTTTAAATTCTTCTTTATCTGTACCATGATGGTCGCATTTTGCCTTTGGTAGAAACTAACGGTGATCTATCAAATCCAATAAATTTACGCTACCCGAGGAAACCCCAAACACGATGTACTTCGGGAGGCACATCCCAACATGTATACTTCGTTCGGTGTTTGTTTTAGAAGTGAATTAATTATGTCAGACAAAATCTTTTAAATCCCATAATAGAAAACTTACCCGCATTTTTCTCAAAAAAAAATCTATGAATAATCTAATTCCATTAAAGGGACGAAAGCAGAAAAATTTAGTTGTCATACACCTTTGATATTTAGGTATCGACTGTTATGATACCGATATTCGTCCAACTTGTAATATAAATGAAATGCAACATTAATATTAACTCAAACATACATCACATGAACTCTCTCACATGCTCACGCTCATCTGCACCCGCATCCATACTCATTCATACCCCTAAATTTAAATAAAAATGAAATAAAAATAAAATAACACTCACCCTGTGGTATTAGCCCGATCCCATTCCTCCACTCCTCGTTTCTCCTTAGCCCATCACCTCAAGGTATGACCATCAACAGCCCACTACCGACGACAGGTGACTTGATCACGGTGAAGATCTTTCAGTGATGTCTTGCTGTAAGTCTTTCCTTTCTTTCAATTTCTTTCATCAGGTATTTCCTCCCCTTCACTCAATAATTGATTATGATAATGGTCGGCGACGGAGTATAAAATAAAAATCGGGTAGCTATCGCTCTTCCCAAAATCCGTCTATACAAGCAAGTAATCAATGACGCACGACTTGGTTATACTTCGTTTGATCCCCTCCGACCAACTCAGGGCCACTAATATTTACGTTGTAATTTCCTTTATATTTGCATAGCACACCAGTAACTATCGCCACGGTATGTATCCCATAAAAAAACCACAGATACAGCACCAGAATAGTATCTCAAAAAAAAATTGTCTTGCACACAAAACAAATTGTTCACTTCGGGCGATAACAAAGACGGACCAATACTCGATTAACTAGGTTAACAATTTATTTTACAGAAATAATTGAAAATGCAATACATTTGAACACTACCGGTTAAATTGATTATCTAATTGATTACGCTACTTAGGCTAATGACAGTTATTTTGTTTTTACTTTATTTTGTGTAAATTTAATTTTAACTCTGACACATAAACAAAATCACAAGTTCTTTTTTTTTTTTGCAAATTAATCTCGAAATATCAAGATAACCAGAAGCTTACAAGATTGTTATTTTTATCTAATTTCCCGAATTCTCTGATTTTGTTTTTCGTTATCTTTGTATTTTAGTCCGATCAGAATTTTATTGCGTTATAATTTTTATTGGTTAATTCGAATAGATAAGTTTCCAATTAGTTCTCAACCGGATCATTTAAAGAATACCGATAGGAGATTCGATACATCAAGGTCATTTCATTGACTCGTTGACCTTGCGAGCAACGTGTAATGCAAAAAAACAGCACCAAAAGATGGTGAATTGGCGCGAATCCGCACGACTGGGACAACACACCTAATCTCGGGCATCAACAGATTTTTATGTTGCGTGCATTTTGACCACTCACAGTATAATGCTAATTAAATTTATGACAACAATACCGGACTATGGACGAACGATTCACTAATTTTACGGTTATAACACAAACCATTCACTAATCGATTTTGCGATATAGACAAGCACAACAACACAAACCGATTTATTTTTTACTTCTTTATTTTCAATATTTATTTAATTGCGATTGAATTTATCGGCACGGAATTCAATCGTTTCACTTGATCAAGCGTATTCAATTTTTTTTCATTTACCTTCCCGTAACAAAACAACTAAAAAAAATATGGTTGCTTGACAAGACGTCAAAACACGAAAGTTATTCTTATAAGAAAAACACAATTGACTAAGAGACCGCTAGCAGAAAAAGTGGCGTATATATAGCCAAAACAATTCGATTTTCCCCTCAAATTCCCCAATGCAATAAGCTTTCTTGCGAATTATTATTTTTCGAACAGAAAATGTGTACTAAAAAAGAGTCTTGGCTAAATTAATATGCTTTCTTATAGAGCATTTGCCTTCGAAAAGGGATTTACAAACGAAAAAGGGAAAAGTCTTCGCTAAATTGACAAGCTTTCTCATAGAACATTTATACGGTATCCACTAAGGATTTATCATGCTCCAAGATCGTAAACCACAACCAATTTACAAGATTGACTATAACAGTTTTATATATATGGATCAGCGAATATATGGATATAAAAAGTAATTACATTTGAACGATATTACACATTAATAAATTCTATAGCGATTAATGATTATATGCTGGGCAAAGGACACTACCCTGGAACATATAAATAACCAATAGACGACCGTGGGACATCCATATGGATCAGCGGAATCACGAATACAAGTTAAAAGGAGAATTGCACCTGACAAACACCACTCAACCGTTATATGTTCACTTTTTCTTCCAGTGATTGACAAACATAGGAATTCTAGTACACCACTATTTGAGGACAGTAGACTTTGTGACGGGAACTATAGTTAATGATGACCATGGATAGAGTACTAAAAAGAAAAAAAAATCACTATGAAAGTCCCAGTCAATGCAAATGGAATCTATAAATCAGGGAACCATCCCACTGCGTCGTCGAGCACTAGACTCCTTCGCTACACCGTTTAGCCAGTCTAATCTGCTCCATATAGGCTTCCTGGTCCAAATTCGAATATTCCTCCGCAAGTTTTTCCTTTCTTAACGCTTCCTCAAAAGTATCTAAAAAAAATCCCAGCGGCAGGTATATCCGCTAGAAATAGGTAGATTTCGGGGTCAGACGGTTTTGTGTCCAAATAAAATTAGATAAGTCAGATTAGTTTAAATAAAAAATATAAGTAGAAACAGAATAATTCAAAAAACTTATCGAACCAAATTAAATACATTATCCGAACTAACGCCATCAACACAATTTCGGAACAGTTTTATTTAAGTTGGTTTAAACTACTTTTAATAACATATTAAATCCACCAAAGATCAAATGAACTACGTCACAACTACAATTATACCATCACACATAATTTATAACATTATCAAACAATTTTATTTCAAAATCATCTTTTGTTGTTGTGTTTTTTTGTTCTTATTTAATCTTTTTTCAAACGGTTACTTAGTAAAAAAAATAAAAACAAAAGAGATTTTGATAATTTTTCTATGGTATTAAATGGGTTGATATTTTTCTTGTAAGGGTTGCATTATAATGCTTATAAAGATGGAACCTTTTGGGTTAGAAAGCTGAAATTTTTTGAGGCTATAGCTGAAAAGTATGTTTAAAAGCTAAGATGAATTTAAATAACATAAACTGAAACATGATGAAAGCATTGCCTTTTGCGTTTGTTTTTATTTCAACAGCCGTAGGGTCTCAACCGTTAGACTTAAACTATTATTTTTGAAAATTTTGGAAAGATTTATATTTTAAGTACGTGAAAAAAAGTTTTCAACTATGAGCTTGGCCATTTCAGCTAGATCAAGGGCAGCAAAGTTTAGTAAATTTTTAAAACAGCTGATTTTTGAGGAACCTGAAACGCCAAAGTGGTCATCTGGATAAAAATGATAAAAAAAGGTTCAAATATTCAATATTTTTAAATTTTATTAAAATATTATTATTCAAACGGAAGTTATAGCGCCCTAGATTATTCGACTTTTTAGGCTCTAGCCGCTTAACCGGTACCCGGATATGGCCAGTTCACGAACTTGTCCAAGACATTATTTGTCGAAATATACACAGAAAATTATTTTGGGGTAGGTCAAAAAATGCGACCGTGAGAGTGCCGCTAAATTCCGTTATACCTCATATCGTTATATATATATATATATATATATATATAATTTTTTTTTTTTTTTGTTTTTCCATCTCCGCTTATCACAAATAGTCGTTTGGCATCAAAATTTTTCCGAAATTCCGAGATGAAGCCCATTGCAATAGGTAGATTTTTATATGAAATCTACCTAAAAACAATAAGAATATGCTGCTAATATATGGTATACGGTAAATATAAATATTTATTGTGATAGATTGATTATTAATCACGAAGTCGGTTTCGCTCTAGTTTAAATATAGTGAACAAATAGTAAACGTGTGCCAAAAGGAACCATTGTGGAAAGTATTAAAAATAAAATAAATGGGTTAAAGTAACACTTACATAAATTTCTATAAAGTATTCGATAAATTTTCGATTCTACGTATGATTCATCAGGATATTCGCGATCTTGTCGCAATTTTTGTAGTTTTATTGATGATATAGCTGATGGCCATAAAAGAGTTTTCTTATTATTCCTAACCCAATTAATAGGAACAGCTGCGACTTCATTTTTTTCAGTTTCAACCACATGGTACATAATGATGAGCCTAAGTACGTAAAATAAAACGTAAATAAATAACATATAGTCAAGGTTGAGTGAAATACTTTTTCGCTATTTAAATAAAATAACGTTTCTTTACTAAAATCAGTTTCAATAAAATAAGATATAATCTTAATTATTATCTGGTGAATTAAATAAAATGATTTTAATACTCCACATAGTACAGATATCCTGGGAATAGGGATGGGCAAATCTTAAAGTGATAATTGATTAATATTAATCGCAATAAAAAAATCGATCAATCGCCTAAATTTCAATCGATTAATCGAATTTTTACCGTTCGACCAAAAAATTCAAAATTTCGTATCGGTTGAACAAAAAAAAACAAAATTTTGTACCGTTCCAGTTTTTTATTGAATAAAAAATAATCGGCCAAAAACTAATTGATTAATCGAGAGCAATGCTAATCGATTAATAGGGTGGATTAAATCGATTAATTGGGTTATCGATTATAATTGCCCATCTCTACCTGGGAATGTTACCTTTTGTGCCAAATCATATCCGCGATATCAATATCCCAGACGAT
This sequence comes from Diogma glabrata, assembly GCA_963693315.1. Taxonomy (NCBI): domain Eukaryota; kingdom Metazoa; phylum Arthropoda; class Insecta; order Diptera; family Cylindrotomidae; genus Diogma; species Diogma glabrata. The sequence continues at coordinate 387,288,239 of OY856186.1, forward strand.
ATTTCTGGAACATATATCCATCACTTTAACTACCAAATATTGTCGAGATCAATAAATACCATGTCCATTTCAAATTTCAGCTAAATCGGTTGAGAAATGGAGAAGTTATTTAAAAATATTGTTGGATTGCCACTGTATATGTGGCTTGGACTTTTATGGCAAAAAAAATTTAGACAAAAACAAAAAAAGATCGTAAATAATTTTTCCCGGGATGAGCGGATTGTCTCAGATAAATTCTGAGATTTGGGGAACCTCTTAACCACGAAATTTATCCTAACATTAAAAAATATACGAATATGATATAATAATCAAAAATAATAGATCTGACCTTAACTATCCTTTTTTATAGTATTTGATGAATGATGCTTCCAATTTGACTAGATTCCTTGGAGAACAACTAGCTGGAGTCTATCCAGTAATCAATATCAATCTCAGCCTTTCCAGTAACCAATAATATAACACATTTCAGCTCTTTAATTTCCGCTTTTCAATAATATAACAAATCTCAGCCTTTCAATAATCACCATTAATGAAATTTTAAGATAAAAATTAAAACCTGAAAACTGTAAACTGTAAACTCAAAACTGCCCCCTTGTTTTCCAAATTCAATAATCAATTCCGGC
>OY856186.1:387289061-387329385 GCA_963693315.1 Diogma glabrata
GTACTAAAGCATTTTGTTGGTTGGGGAACGGATTCATAAGGAAGAACACATCAACTGGAAGTTAATTGGATGACCACATTCAACAACAAAAAAAAAGATGAGTTTAATTTTTGAATTAATTTTATAAATACAATTTCCGTAGAATTTACGTTTTCTAAAATGATAGGCTAAGGAGTACTTTAATTTTAGATAAGAGATCCCCAGGTGCAGGTTGGTTGGAGTACCGATTCGTTCCCGGTTGCATTTAATTATATGTATATAAATAATACATTGTTTATATTTTTTTTTTTATGTTAAAAGTCCTAAATCCACAGGAATCTGTGGGAAACAAGTGCTATATTCTAATTAATTATTACCATTTTATAAATATATTTGGATGTTGGCTTTATATGAAATGAGACAGTAAATAACTGTCTTAGAGATTTTTCCTGAGCATCAGGCCATATTGGTTTTCTTTTGGAATTTACAATATTATCCTGGCATAACTGTACCGCTGTATCGTTATAATAAAGATTAAATTTTGTTAGGGGAATATTTAATAAACTATTCAACGGTTGAAGAATGAACCGATTGGCGTCACATTCTACAACAAGTGAGAGAATGTATAACAATTAAAATGGAAGACATAACATGGAAAGCATTTATTCTATAGCAGTCGTGGATAAAAATATATTTTTGTTTTGATAAGTGTTTGGATTTAGTTTCAACAGTCCAAAAAATATTTTTAACACAAACAGTATAAATTAAATGTAAAGCAATTAAAATGATTTGATAAGGAATTTTCATATGTTTGAACACTTGTTCGATCTTAAGAATTTGTCATATCGATCGAACAAGAATCAATTTGATATATAAACAAACAGTTTTATTATGAATAATAAAAATGAAATATAATATATACTATAATAACACTTGTACTTTTAGAATACTATTGTAAAACCATTGTTGGTAACGCCATCAGCATTACTGTCTGATTTTTGGAATATAATTAATACAATTCCTAAAAAGTATAAAAAATTATGTAAGGAACATAACAACTTCAAAGTAAACTAGAATTTAAATGTAACGGCGGGCATTTGATATTCTCCATCAGATTGTCACTCAATCAATTTTATTGATCTGTAACAAATACAACATAAGTTTAGAAAATAACATGAAGATAACAAAGAAAATTTAATAAAATTGCCTCAAAGCCAATGACAAAATAATATCTGTGGATCACAACTTCAAAACCATACGAGAGACCTTAAAAAAAAATTAGTAAATGAGTTGGTCACGCATCACAATTTGTCGCTTCGTTGGTTTTGGTTTTTTTGATTTGACAGATGCTATAAAAGGGCGAATTATTTTTGGTTTTATCTCTTCTTCGTTTTGTGCTTGTAAGTTCAAAGTTAGATAGCTATGTTTAAGTTGATATTTATCAATGATCGAAAAATGTAATTGTAGTTTTACTTAACTTTTTTAAAAAATGTTCACATATAGTGATTTGTGTAATTGAATATTAAAGTTGTAATATCACCTCATCAGTGTTTGTTTGTTATTTATGTTGTTCCCAAGGAACATGTTGAAGACTCATTCCAGTGATGGCGGTGCACTTGTTTAAAAGATATTTGTGCTAGTAATTGTTATGAAAATTAATCGTATATTTGTTGTTTCATAGTCATATCGAGTTAATGTGGCGAATGTGGTCAAATGGCGGTGAGAATAATTTGATTCATTGCTGAAATTATTGTAGATACATTTAAGCTATTATCATCGTTTTCATATGCATGAGTCATCTGCATGCTCATCTGCTAATCACGTTGACAAATCACCAATCCACCCTAATCCTTACGTGTTACCCCTATGGTAACAACCTTTCTAACACCATATTGCCACTTGTATCTAAACCCAGTCCAAAACCTTCACTTGGTCTTATTTTTATTATTTTTTCAAAATTTTTCTCATGATATATGAAGTTTTCATGGACAATTACCTCAACGGTGATATTTGAATAAAATAACCTTCAGTTTGTTCCTATTCTAGTCGGCAAGTGGCGGAAATGGTTTTCCATTTCCATATAATAAAATTTTGTATAAGTTTTTTTTTTGTTCCCATCAAAAGTTGAAGTACTTGTCATTTTTTTTCGTTTTTTTTTCTTAAAAACTCAGATTTCTATTTCCATAAAATTATAAAAATTTTATAAGTTTTTTCCCATCAAAAATTGCATGTATTGCCATTTTTTTTTCGTTTTTTTCCTCAGAATCATAAAACTTAATCATAAAAGAAAATAGAAAAGTCAGTCGGTGGTAAACTAGTGAATAGTTGAGATAATTAAAATAATAACCGGTAATTAAACTAGTGAATAGTTGAGATAATTCTAATACTAGTTGAGATAATTCAAATAATCAATTCAAATTCAAATTAATAATATAGTGTCATTTTGACTAAAAATAGTTACATTTTAAGATTATTGAGAAATCTAAATAAATTTTGAATAGTTTTGTGTTCTTGTTTTTTTTTGATTAACACAAGAAAAATAAATGAAAAAAAACGTGAATTAAAATTTATGGTGTTTTTTTGGATATTTAAGTGGCCAAAATCAAATATTACAGTATTAAGAAACCAAAAATACATGTTTTTAAGTAATTATTAAGTACATATTAAGAAACCAAAAGTACATGTATATGTTTTTTTAAGAAAAGTGAAGCAACAGTAGTGTTATGGGGGTTTCGCACATAGACTAAAAAATATGGGACTTTCTCACATGATGTGTTAATTGATGTGGGAGGTCTAATAAGAAAAAAATATACGAGTATGTTACATGAATGAAAAAACAAAACATTTGCTTTGAGTTTAAATCAATTTTTTTTTTTTTGGTTGATAAGCTACAACAACAATTGCATTGTAATTAATTCAAATTGCATTGAGAAACTGAGTTTGAAAGAAAAACTAGAGAAAGTGATTTAAATCTTTTTTTGTTGTTGTATCTTATAAGAAAAAATTCATTTTCGATCCCACTATCTTTCATGAGTTGAGTTGACTGAATCAACTGAGAAAAACAACAACAATTGCATTCAATTTTTCAGTTGTATCAGTTGCTTCAGTCAAATATGTGTTTTGTGTTTTTTAATTCTTTTTTTGCAATAAGCTCTGCGGTCGAATAAAAAAAATGGATTACGTACTGCTATCTAAAAACAGAATGGATTGAAAGCAAAATATGAAAAAGCATGTGAATTGAATTTTGTATCATAACTTTTGTCTCGATATTATATTACAAAAATATGGGACTTTCTCACATGATGTGTTAAAGGTAACAAAAATTGTTTTTGTTGTAGTATTTTGTATTTTGTTTCGTAATTGCGTGCGGCTTTTTTTTTTTTTTGCGTTAAATGATTAAGTAAGATTTCGATTTTTTTTTTCATTGGGGCACATGTGTTGTTCTTGTTTTTTTTGTTGTTATATAAGATTTTGTGTGTAAAGCGAGCAGAAGAATTAGAACAAATTGTGTTGGAAAAAAATTATGATGTGTTGGAAACCTAAAAACTTTTTATTTGGAATTTTAGACGGATGCCTGAAATAAGTTGTTAATTGAAAAAACTAAAAAATTATAAATAGATGTTCGAAATGGACCATATCATTTATTTCAAAAAATATGTTTAATGTAGAACAACCTTTTACCATGCAGATTTCTGCTCCTTCTTCTTCGGGGAAGACCACGTTTGTATTAAAGTTCTTGCCACATATTCATGGTATAAAGAAACTGGTTTGGTGCAATGGTGAAACTAATTCGGTCGATCTAAATGATTTCGATTTTGAAGATATTGAAATGTTAGACAACGTCCCCGAAAATTTTGATAATCTAGAAAACACATTAATCATCTTGGATGATTTAATGACTGAGGCGTATAATAAAAACGTTTGTGAATTATTTACCAAGGGTTCACATCATCGAAATATATCTGTTATATTAATTACCCAAAATGTGTTCCAAAGAAAATTTTACAGAGACATTTCGTTAAACTGCAAATACCTTGTTATGTTAAATAACCCCCGAGATAAATCTCAAATCTACCGCTTGCTAGACAAATTTATCCAGAAAATATCAACGAGTTTTGTAAGAGTATAAAAGAAGGCAGCTTCAAACGGGGTTTTGAAGCCAGCTGACCAAGGAAAAAGAAAATGAACACTGCAATCTATCTAAGCTAATTGTTCTTGCAAAATATTGAAAACGTTTTGAAAATTAAGTACAATAGATTAGTTTAGATTGAACATTATTTGAATGATTAATTGTCTGAAAAATTTTAGATTTAATTGTTTGGCATAGACACTGATACATCTGAATAGCGCGGTCTGTCGGTCAAGTTATTTCTGATGTTATGCAATAATGCAACAAGAAAAATATGACAGAAAATTAATAATATAAAAGGTAATTAGCTTCTGATGTTGTTATTGTGTTTATCATATGTATTGGTTAGTTTTTTGTTTTGATAATTTTTTTGTTTTCGTTTTCACATAGTTGTGAAATATAAATTTGCTGTCGCATTTGATGAGCTCTTAAGGAATTAGTAAATGTTATTCGTAGTATAGTAAATTGTTTTCAATGTTTTTTTTTTTTTGTCGTTGTGATGACACATGAAAATAAGTAAATAAAAAATACTATAAAAACTTGTCATGTATGGTAATTTTTAATTTTTTTGTTGAATTCAAACTTTTTTTCTTAAGAATAAATATGAATTGTGTTGGACGACATGTGACGATTAACTTTTTAGATTGATTATCTTTCTTAGTCGGATTGCTTCCTTAAGTTAAAACAAGAAGCAAGTGATTGACCGTCAAATGTTTCCACTCAAATTGAAAAAGAAAACTTCATTAGGGAGTTTTGAGCATGAAGGGATTCTTTTTAATGCGCTTTGGGGTAAATTGGGACACAGAAATGATAAGAATCAGACGGGCCAAAACAAATTATTTTTTAATGACGATTAAAACAGTCGGTAAGGTATTGGATTTACAGTTAGTTATCTTTAAGTGTACGCGCTTTCCCTTTCTAACAAATGGATAGTTGATATAGACAGTAAACAAGAACTAAACTATGTAGTTGTTAAATGGTATGGAATTTAAAAATGAAAATGCGGTTTCTGAACCATATTTAAGGGACTTTTTCTACGGGTTTGATAAATAAAAAGCCATCATTTTTGCTAACATTTCATATTTTTCTTTTATTTTATAGTTAATTATTAAAGTTTTTTCAATTATGATTATTAAAAATTACTGTGCCTAAGTTTTGGGATTATTTTCGAATGAATCAAATACTTCTTTCCATACCACACGATCAGGGCAATTAAGAAGATGAATCTGTAAATAGAAGAAAAAATGTTAAATCAAAATATGTATTAATTTGAGTATTAAGTTAACAAATTACCTCGTTGTCTTCTTTTGGAATTACGTGGTAAATATTATATTTACACATAATAACCTGTATTCCTGACGGATGCTTGTCTTTACAAGTGTTAATGTGACGGAAGAAGTTTCTGTAGGTTATTTGATGATTCACATTGTATGGACATTTATATTTTTTTACACCTAAGAAAATAGTCATCTAAATATAAAAAAATAAATCAATTAACGAAATAAAATTAAAATTTCATTTTTAACTTACCATGTATATTGTTTTTTTACTAATATAAATTATTTCAGCCTTGTATCGTTCTTAAATACTAGATTTATCATACGTATCCTACATTTATCATACGAATTCCTTAATGTATATGTGCTTTCGTGCTTTCCCTTTCTAACAAAATGAATAGTTGATCTAGACAGTAAACAAGAACTAAACTATGTAGTTGCTAGATGATATGGAATTTACAAATGAAAATCCAGTATCTGAACCATTTTTTCTGAGAAACTTCAAACCATACATTTGAATTGAAAAATTTTGCTACTTTAACAATATCTATTGATGAATTATACAACATTTGACCGTTATTATTTTTAAATTTATGTCAAAAATGCTACTGGGGAAGGTTTATGTAGATAATTTTGCAACTATAGATGTTTATTTGGTTTAAATCATTTTGATAGAAGACTCCTGATAGATGACTCATTTTCTTATCATTTTAAGTTGAAATATTTTAAGCGAGAAAAAAATGCAGTTTTTGCAAGAAATATTGAAAAAATAGAACTCAAACATTTCGTATCTTACTTTAGTTATCATTATCCCATTGTAAATAAGTTGAAATATTTTAAACGAGAAAAAAAATGCAGTTTTTGCAAGAAATATTGAAAAAATAGAACACAAACATTTCGTATCTTGCTTTAGTTTTCATAAGCCCATTGTAAATGTTATTGATTTGGATATTTCTCCACTCGAAAATGATAATTAAAAGATGCGATCAATTGTGAATTGATAAGAAGTTAGAAATGCGTAAACCAGATTTATTGCTGTCGTATGTTTATTTTTTAAACGACAATGTTTCATTGTAATTGGCTACAATACAGAAATTTTCAAACCACAACTGCTGTTGATTAATGATAAAGATTTTATTTGCTTTGCTTGGGATGACTGAAATCTATTTTTCAACCAAATTGGATTAGTTCAACAATATTTTGAGGAAGATGACATCGAAAAATTCAAACAAATGTTAGCCAGGAAAGACAACAGATACAGATTATCGTACAACAACGGGAAGAAGTATGTAATCTTTTCCGATAAATCTTTTAAAATACAATTGAATGGAGAAGAATGGGGCAGATTGCAAGAGTTGGCGCCTTTGATTCACTCAATATTTAGTTGGTATAGGCTAACTTACAAGGATGTAAGAGCCTATTACAATTTATATATGCAAAAATGTGTTTAACAAAATTGTACAAAGCTGGACTACTAAGACTTTTTTACGCCAACACACGAAAATTCAAACCAATGCAACTATTCCAGATTATTTAACGAACTACCAATTTTATCTAAAAATAAACTGATTTGTGACTTATATAATAATCTTTGTATAAATATTTGAGAAAAATTAAATAAATAATTTAAAAAAATTTGTTTGAACTTATCTTTATTTTAATTTCGTTTATTAATATTGAACATTTTTAACTTAAACAAAATAAAAACCTTTAATTTAACCGCTGCAATAGTTGGGTGAAAGTAAAAGTTTGTTATTAGTTGATTTCACACTTTTACTTACATTGAACATGTTTGATCATGTTTACAATCTGAAAGAGTTTATTTTTGGGGTCGTTCGCCTTTTTTTTTTTTTAGTCTTTTGGCTAAAGTATTTTTTTAAAGGAAACATTCGTGATCAGATCGTTTGTGATGAGTCATAGTGGTTTTTTAATCCATTTTCAAATTGTTTCATTGGTTTTCCACTGCACCTGTTTACCGTTTGATGATAAATTTGGTGGAAGATCTTACGAAAGCAGAAAAACTGTACAAGAGCAGTGAAAAAATGCTAGAAAGGGGGTGGGGAAATAACGTCGAAGTTAAATTGTTAACAAAAGAATGTTAGTTCCATCAGAAATATTATTTTCCATTGATAGAAGATCAAGACTAAACCTTTAACATTTAAACGAACTCTCGCTCCAATTTTTGCAATCACTTGGACTTAATATTTGGATGCAATGATTGTTTTCATATATTTTATTGAAAAAAGTAAGGACAATCTTTATGAACGACGTAAAAGTTTCAATTTTTACACGAGTTTTAAATTAATTTTTGTTTTGTTTTAATTTTTATTTCCCTTGAATCTTACAAGTAAATGATCTTATTTCAAATAAGTTAGTGGTTTACATTTATAAGCATATAAATAATTTATTCTTCAACATAAATTAAATGGAAATGTGCGTTCTAATTTTCAAAATGCATCATGAACCTAGTTTTGAAAATAATTTCACGGTGATTTTGTGTTAAAATTGTTGAGATTATTGATTCAATATTTTTTATACGCCTTTGAAACCTATTTCTATCACGTGCATATTCTTCATAACTTCCCTTTCGAGCAGCTCTGTAGGCGAAATTCCATACATACATTACATGCACTTCTAACTTATTGGAAAAGCGTACGGTTTTTGTTTCTGTCATTTCAGTAGTTTTTTCTTTAAAAAACTTATAAACGATAAGCAGTTTTACTGCACACTTGAAACTGTTATTTGTATAACGTACACCTTGAAAAAATAAAAGAATGACAAACTCATCTCGAAGTTGCAAAATTTAGTTGGTCCTCTTCTTTGCCATAATTTCCTGGATTGTCTTCTTCATTATCGTTATGATATTCAGTCTCATCTAAATCAACTTCTTCCTCGGATTCTTCATTCTGACTATAACTCGTTCTACCAAATATCTGTTTTACCAAAATACCAGTCATGTCGCCAACACAGGAATATTTTTTCCACCAGCAGATTGTTCAGCCTATGGCCAAGCCATTTTGTTAAAGTTTTATCACAAGCTATCATTTTTTCACAAAAAACAATAAAAAATAAAAATAAAAAAAATTAAAATGAAAATAAAAAACAAAATAAAAAAAAAACAAAAAAAAAAACGAAGAGAAAAAAAAATGAAACAAAAAAAATTAACAAAAAAAAAAAAATATAAAAAAAAAATAAAAACAAAAACCAACTTACAAAAAAAAATTCAGATTCTTCAGATACTTCAGAAAAAAATTCCAGTCAAGCCAGCACGTTCAGCTAAAGTTTTACATAATTCGCATCAGCTAAACATTTACCGACCAGAATCGAAATAGGGAGACAATAAGAAATATATATATATATAAATCTTCATACATCCATTACAAAGAAACTGACTTTATTTAGCATCAGGTTCACGGCCACCACTTCTGACGATCTTAAAAATTCCAGCCGTATACACATATATGTTCATAAATTATCACTTAAAGGAGACTGTAATTTTTTTATTTAGAATCTGTTTCACGGCCACCACTTCAGAAGATATTAAAAATTCCAACTGTATACAGATAAATGTTCATATATTATCAGTTAGAGGAAACTGGTTTGTTTATTTAGAATCAGTTTCACGGCCACCACTTCAGATTAAAACGAATTGAATTTATGATTCGCCATTATGGCATTTTATAATTTTTTTCTTTTTATAACATTTCTTTCTTCTGTTTTTGCACTTTTCAGGTTTTAGGAGGACCCTGGAAACTCACCTATATAATTAATTCAAGCAATTAACTTTTAATAAAAAGAATTAAAGCTCAAAAAAAAACTTAAAATGTTTTATGTTTAAAATTTGAACATGGAATTGAATTCCTTTTGAAATTAATATTTAATTTACTTGTTTTGTTTGAAAAGCTTTAACACGGAATAATATGTTTTAACTTGTAAAATCAAAAACGAATTAATTCTAAAAATGTGTTTTCGTTTGACACATCATATTTTAACCAAAAAAATAAAATCAGCGTTGATTAAACAATGAGTCTTTTTATCCATTTGTTTTCTGTGATATTTGAATTTTGAGGCTGTTCGGTTATTTGAAAAAACTGTTAAACTATTATGATTGTAAAATGAAAATGGAATATGGAAATATTTTTGATTGATGGAAAAGAAAATGGAAATTGGTTTTAACATTACTACCGCGAATATAGTCGACGTTACAAGAATAAACAAAAAAAACTTATTAAATTGCTTGTTGATAGATGCCTTATCCCTTGATGATCGTAGTATCCACACACCTTTTACGTTTTGGTTCCTTTAATGAATATTAAGGACGGCCAAGTTTCCCGACAAAACCGACGACAATCTCTGTTCAATTCCCTTATTCCAGGTAGAGAATTTCACAGAGCGAAATTCTAACAGATTAGATAACCTTGTAACACAATATTTATATATTCCTTTTTTTGGGTCAGCGGTCATCTCAAATTCATCTATCACATCGCCTTCACCTGCGGTCTTTTTTAATGCAACAGTAAGTCGTAAAACAAAAACTTCCGTTTTATTTTTATAAATATTTTTGAATTCAAATCATAATTAAATTTCCTATCCTTTTTATAACTATTGGAAACACAACATATAAAATTTTTTCTTTTTGTTTTATCTCCAAATAACAAAATAACTAGTTTGTACATATATATAAAAACTTTAACGTTTAATTGATCGATATTTGGTTATATAATATATATTTTTTTGTTTAAAATAATATTTAGCACTGATCAAAGATCAAAAGTTAATTTATATATTTCTAGATTTTTCTTTTTCACTAACCAAAATCAAGAGTTAACCATTTCTTTTCAAAATTAAAACCCGGCTCAAGGAAAATGAATTTTATTAACTTTTTTGTTTTTGCAATACAATCACGGCTTGAAATATATAATTTTAGCTACCGACTCAATTTGACTTAACAAGCTGAATTTAATAATATTCAATCACAAACTTAATATAAATTGAGTTTTATTTTTTTTTTGTAATATCCGAACTGAGATCAAAGAAATGATTTCGTTTTGAAAATAAATCACGGATTAACAATTTGTTTGATTTATCATCAAACGCCGACTGACCTTATTTCTCAAAAATGTAACAATAAATAGTATTTTTCCTAAAATGAAACGAAAGAGAAGATGTTGATTGCAATACCTTTCTTTCATTTGCCATACACAATACATTACGAATCCACAGGTTAATCCATCTACCATACAATCATCTTCTTGTTGGTTTGTTTAACATGTAAAACGCGCACCGAATTTATGTACACCCTTTTTATATCAGCAAAAAGAGCTGGATATGTCCGTGTATTGTAATATTTCATTTCCATTTATCATATTTCGTTTCATTATAATAAAATGTAAGAAAAGGAATTCGATCGTAGCAATACTTTTGTTTCATTTTTTTTTTCTTATTTAAAACAAACTAAACTTAGTTATAATTATTTAATTCTTTTTGAAAGAAAAAGAATTAAAATTAAAATTCAAAATAATTCAAAAATAATTCATTTAATTCAAGGCAGACCGCGCACCTAGCGAGGTTGAAAACCCTGAACTGCCAGTCCCGCACAAATTAACAGTGTGCGCGTATATCATCAACATTACAGATCAGGAACAAAGAAAAAGTGCGAAAAAAGACTCTGGCGACCCTCAACTACGAAGAATCCGCGACCGTCACGTCACCCCATTATTATCCTTTATTTATTTAAGACGCATATATTTATATAAGCAGATTAGGTAGGTTTATACAAATCCACATATATAAAAAAAATACAAGAAAAATTATTATAAAGGTGACTAACCCAATAATGGTAGTAGATCCCACTCCCTCAATCCTGTTCTGCCTTAACCGGTCATCTCAATCCGTGGGCGCGGTACTTAAAAATAGCTCGGCATACCAGATCAATATAAAGAAATCGGTGTAATGAGGTAGTAGCTTTACACAGATAATAGCTGTATCAAAAAAATACAGATGATCGTTGAATAGTTGATTGTTGAATTGCGGAATGTTGCGAATCAAATGCTTGTAGCCAAAAATGCTATTGGTATATTTATTGGAACATAGATAGAAATCGTTTCTCCACGGTTGTTAGTCTTTTTGTTTTTATCTTTGATTGGATTACGAAATTTGAAATCATCAATCAAACAATCCAAACATCAATCAGTAATTACCAAATTCATTTTGTTTGATTCACCCAAAGTTCTTTTGTTTCTCAAAAAGAATTTCAGATTTATTACCAATACAAACGATTCAGTTAACTATTCCGGTAACGGTTGAATTTTATGAAAACCTAACACTTTCACTAAATTCACGATGGAATAACGTTTTTACAATACCTATTATAGCATGTTTATTACATGATTTGTTAAACGGAAACGCACGAAAATATTTTAATTAATTAAGCTAAAGCTCGGTAGTGCCAAAATTAACTTAGGTACACTACTATGATGATGAATATTTCGCCTAACACTACTTATTGAAATGTGTAGTGCAACTATGGTACGTCAATATTATTGACTAAATATGAGTAGTGCAACTCTATTCTCACTTTAAAGAATCAAGCACCAAACTTAACTAGTCCAATTAAATTCGTCTAATGATTTTTATAGATCTAAATTTTATTGTAAACACAAGTTAGTTGAAATAAACTTATTCTTATAGTTGACATAAATTTTAGTTAATGATATAATTTTTATTGTGAACACAAGTTAGTTGGTATAAATTTTATCTTATAGTTAATATAAATTTTAGTTATACATAGATATAAATTTTATTTTGAACACATAATATTATTCACAAAAACTACTTGTATTATATTTATAAATGAAGATTGTTCAAGAAATATACCGAATTTTCACTTAACTCACTTAACTCTATTTTTGATTAATTTGTTTACACAAACGACCGACTTGAAAATGACTGACAATGACCGATTTTGGATTTATGTTTCAACGACTGATTTTTAAAATAAATTAATTGCTACAAAAATGACTGTATTGATTTTAATTCTGAAACGACTGTGTGATTTATTTGGGTGAAAACGACTAAAAACTACTTGATTATTAATTAAAAACTTACTTATAAAATTAAAAAACGATGACTCGTTGACCTTATTATTATTTAGTTTTGCTATAAAATCGATCCACTGACCAAACTTTAGTTTTTTGTTTTTATTTTATTTTATTAAAAATTACATAATGTAATTTCGCGAAATTAAAGCTTATTTTAATTTAAATAAAGATTTAGGTTATTATCGCGGAAATATTGTTTTAATAAAATTGGAATAAAAGTACGATTTACGAAAAAGGTGCTATGAAATTGTAATTGATTGAAATGGAAAACTTTGGTATAATCCTGGAATTGAATAGCGGCTGCTAGAGGCGATGATATTAATTTTACTGTCTCGTTCGTACCAAAATCTTTGGTTAAAACTTCCCTTTATTTTGTTTATTTTATTTGAAATCAATCCCATATAATCGTTGTACAAAATATTTATTGTTCCAGGTTTTTATGTTTCAATTTGTATGAGTATTTAAATACAACTGTATGATATATAATCGAATATTTAGCTTCAACAATTCCTTAGTAATAATAAATGGCGTACAATGGTTTTATATCGAAAGAAAAACTTTTTATTTTTATTTATATAACTTAATCAAACTGAACATTCACTTAACAGGAGTTTATATCTTTTTTATTATACTGATAAAAAACATGGAGTGTGACATTTTATTTATGATTTTAATGTAATTTATTAAATTTACAAAATTTGTTTTTACATAAGCAACAAGTCAAAAAAATGGAGGAATGTCAGAAGTGACTCTATATTTATTTAAACAGACTTTTTTTATTATTATTTTTAACCATTAAATTGTTGTACTAATTTTTTAGATACAATTTGTTGTGTGGAAATTGGTATTTTCTTTTTACTCTTCTCGGCAGGAATCGTTAGGAATATATATACACAATGTTGTTTATTATATTTTGGAACTGAAGTTTATCGCCACATATCACCCTCCTCTTAGTTTCGTCGAAGATGAGACGATAAAGAATATTATTGTGCTACAGCACGCAGAAAGCGAGTAAGGGTACGAGTGGTTCTGCCTGCTCGCGTAATTGTGGATGCAGGATGGAATATCTGTTGCTGAGGAATGGGGTCAAATCTAACCCTTTTAGTTGATACAACTGTTTTAGTGTCGCGTTTTTTCGTTTCTGCGGAGATAGAAGGAGAAGACTGGAATGTGTCCGAAGGAGTAAAATGGACAATATCTGTTTAAGACGAAGTTTCGTCTGCGCGATTGATATCAGTTCTCAAAGTAGGTGAGTTTTGAGTTAAATCATCTTCAGATTGTTCCCTAAAGCAAGGTTTTAATCTGTCGATTGAAACTCGAATGTGTTGACCTTTACGGTCAATAACGAAATTTTAAATAATGAAAGTCCGTTACATTTCGAATTGTAACTTGTAGTGCGTTTACGTTCGAAACCGACAAGTTTTGACAACTGGTTGAAGAGATTGGATTCAAATTGGGAGCCCTGATCAGTGACAATTACTGAAGGTACTCCGAAGCGCGAAATCCAATTGGAGTAGAGAGCTGATGCTACTGTTTCAGCTGTGATATCCGAGATAGGAATGGCTTCAGGCCAGCAAGTATATCTGTCAATGATTGTGACACAATAGCGTTTGTCCTCAGAGGTAGGAAGTGGACCAATAATGTCCATATGAATCTCGGAAAATCTCTGAGAAGTTTGAGGATCATTACCTAAGGGAGATTGAGTGTGGCGAGAAACTTTTACCTTTTGGCAAGCCAGGCAGTTCTGTGCCATTTGTCGTACATCCTTTTTAATTGATGGCCAAATGACTTTTTCAGCAAGAAGTTTGGCAGAACTGTGGACTCCTGGGTGAGATAAATTGTGGAGACTATCGAAAACAGATTGACAAAATTGCTATTGAACTTATTATTTTTTTGATATCGAAACAACAGACCGACAGATTTTGTTTTAATTAAATTTTATTTAATGTCAATGTCGCGAATTGATTTTATTTAAATTAAACGATATTAACAAATATTTGAAAATAACCCAGATAAAGGTAATTTATGAAATATTTGGTTTCAATTTTAATAGAGTTTTAAGTCAATTGTTTTTATATTCATTGGTAAGAATTTGGAAGACATTGCGAATATAGTTTGGGGAGTTGTTGTAGGAAAACTATGTAATTGGTTTTACTACCTGGGTTCATATTTTGATATACCGCTGTGTTTGCGAAAATATTGACAAGCTCGTTATTTACTGAATGGAAATTCGTTTTTTTAATTGTATAATATTCGTCATTATTTTCATTTTTGTTATTAATTGCTGGAAGGAAGCTTAGAATGGCGCAATGATCGCTTATTTCTCGATTTACCGTAAAATTTGTTACATGTTCAAAATTACATACAATATGGTCTATTATGCAACAGGAGACAGGTCTGGTTATTTTGGAATTCATTACTGAATAACCATATGATTAGAGTAGGTGTTTGTAAGTTTGCGTTGTGGTATTATTTAATTTAATATTTATATTAAGGTCGCCTATGATTATATGAGACTCAGCAGTAAAATTTTGTGATATACTGAACTTCAAAAATTGTGCTAGATGATAGTTCAGTTGAATGTTGTTTTATTTAACGGTGTGTTGTATTGATAAATATTTGATATTATGATGCATACAAATTGTTTCTGTGTAACTCTATCCAGATGTTTATTTGACATCAATCTATCGAGGTCTTTAGTTGATGTTATTCTATGCCATTTATGTGATATTAAGATGCTTTTGTACGAACAGTTGTTATAGACTTTGGTAACATCACCATTCTTTTTGAGGCTAAGAGCCTTTTTGTGTAGTATTCTTAATGAGTGTGATAGATGGTGATTTATATAAACTTCATTGTTACCGTTGAGTCCAATGTCAGTTATTGTTGGATGTCCATTACTAGTTGCTTTGAGAAGATATTTTGAAAAGAAATTGGTTTTATCTGATTCATATTTGAACTTCACAAAGATTACTTCAGGAGGTGGTGCGATTCTATCAGATGTAGTTGGATTCTCATTAATATTTCTTCCATGAATACGGAATGCTACGTCTAGTGATTCAAATTTTATGCTTGGCCCCATCGAAGTACCAAGTTTCGTTATGATCGTGGGAAGATGTTCGTTTTCAATATAAGGTATTCCAGATATGATTAAATTCAACCTGCGTGAATGTCTTTCTTGATGTTCAAACGCTCACTCAAGATGTTGTTTGGTATTGCAATGGTTCCCGAAACTTTTGTTATTTCTTCTATGCGTTGATCGAATTTCTGCTCAAGAATTGATATTTTTTCATCAAAGGTCCTTGTAATTTCAGCTCGTAAATTCTGGACTTCTGCCGTTGCCCTTTCGCATGCTTCCTTAAATTTACTATCAATTTCTTGTCGTATTGAGTTGTTGGAGGATTTGAGTTTATCAAACCGTTCATTTACCACTTCCATTACTTCTTGTTTGCTTCTTTCGAGTTTTTCTTCAAATTTTCCATATGATTCACAGATGCTGCTGTAACAGACGTAACAGAACCACGGCATTTTTATTTCTATAATTTATTTGATGTAAAATGCTTCAGTTACGTCTACACAGTTGCGATGAAATATGTGGTTGCACGTGTGACAAGAACTGCTTGTTGGCTCTGTTATGTCAATTTTTTGTTTACATGTTCGACAACAATTTTTTGTTTATCGGTGCTAGTGGTCTTGGATCTAGATGATGATTCGCTTCCAGCGTAATGAAACGCTTGTAGCTACCTCCCTTATGGGGATTTACTTTATATATTTTAAATGCACTTACTTGTGAGTTCTTCCTCCCGTTCTCAGTTTTGTGAGTTTATCCTCATTCTCAGATTGGTGAGTTTTTTTAACAAAAACACATTAATTTTTGTAAATTTGTACATTTATTATTTTTTATTTAATTTAATTGAATCTCTTATTTTCCTGGATTAGTTTGTGAACAAACATTTAATTCGAGTATAATTTTTTATAACTTATTTTATTTTGAACATAAAAAGAACACTACTTAATTTTTGAGCAAACTTTTAACTCGAATATAATTTCTTATAACTTATTTTCTTTTGAAAATAAAAAGAACACTACTCAATTTTTGAGCAAACATTTAATTCGAATATAATTTTTTATGACTTATTTTCTTTTGAAAATAAAAAGAACACTTATTATTAATTCACCATAAAACTACACTTTTTAATTCACTCGTTTTCCGTTTTTCGTAAATCCATGTCGAGGATTTACCCTTCTACTAAAATCGCGATCCGACTAACTGACTCTTTGGGATTTTCCATCTATTTATGCATAATCTTTATTGCAAAAAACTAAACGCATAACAAAAGATTGCATTCATTGAATTTGATTTCAATTTCTTTTCTTTGATTTTCTTCATGGGGAATATAAGAAGTTATTTTTTATTATTTATTTATTTACGTTGCATATTGGAAATATATTTATTCATATGCATCATGCTATGATATTGCTTGGAAATATTTTGTGTTTGCAAAATTATGAGAACGAATCTTTTTCTATGGGAAAGTTATTATTAAAAGATTGGGTTGCATCCTAAAGTAATATGAATTAGACCATTGTTATTACAATGTTGCTAATAATATTTTTCTGGATTTTATTGTTGATAAAAATTTTGTCTTATGCTTTTGCTTGAAGACAAACTTTTCAAAGATTAGTAATTGTTTTGAGAAGTGAAATTATTGAAGCTATTTTGTTTCAAATGGAATTTGTTTTGAGAAGTGAAATTATTGAAACTGTTTTGTTTCAAATGGAATTTGTTTTGTCTAACGGAAAATATGAATATTGCTTGAAATAATATTAAGGCTATTTAATTGAATTTTTGGTTATAATGTATGAATGAGATTAAGGTTCTTTGATTGGAATTTTGGTTGTATGAATGAGAAGGCTTGAGATATTGTAGTGGATCTGAAGATCACTACACGCTGCTTCATTGATAAACCAATGAAGTGGCATAACAGGCCGCGCACCTAGCGAGATTTTTAAAGCCCCAAACTAGCTTCAGTAAGTGCGGTCGAACATAGAATACCTGCTACTTCAGCACAAATATCAGTAATGTACGTGTGTCACATGATAAGAACGGATGAAATAAAGAGGCAAGTGAAAGAATGAGACTCTGGCGACCCCCGTATATAGAAAAACCGCGATCAGGACGTCCAACCCCATAATTTTAACACATTTACACGCTCTCATGCCCCCATACACTCACACACACCCACCCACACGCACACATTCTTGTATATTTATATAGATGTATAAAGGTACTCACCCCATAGCTAGTCCAGATCCCATTCTCCTTGTCCTGAAAGGTCAGCATATCATCTTTCTCGCCGCCCACTTAAGTGATGTGAATAATACTGATAAGATTTATGCAAACAGTGCGTATGGTGACTGATAAACTTTATCATCGGTGTACGCGGCGACAGCTAATGTATGATGAGCGATTTGACTCAGTAACCAAACTATTGTTACATGCAGTGGTAATTGAATAAATATAATGGTTGGTTCATAAAATTTTACTATCGGTGACGATGATGATGATTGATATATGATGAGCGAATGTATCAGTATCCAAACTATTGTTACATGCAGTGGTAATTGATTAAATATAATAATTGGTTCATAAAATTGTACTATCGGTGACGATGATGATGGTTAATGTATGACGAGCGATTTGATTCAGTAACCAAACTATTGTTACATGCAGTGGTAATTGAATAAATATAATAATTGGTTCATAAAATTTTACTATCGATGTCGATGATGATGGTTGATATACGATGAGCGAATGAATCAGTATCCCAACTATTGTCACATGCAGTGGTAATTGAATATAAATAGTAGGCGGAAAAAAAAAACTGATAAAAGGAAACAGGAATCGACTTAAACGTCGCATACACCCGTTCCCCGCAATACAAGGATGTGGA
Source organism: Diogma glabrata (assembly GCA_963693315.1). Taxonomy (NCBI): domain Eukaryota; kingdom Metazoa; phylum Arthropoda; class Insecta; order Diptera; family Cylindrotomidae; genus Diogma; species Diogma glabrata. The sequence goes on from OY856186.1 coordinate 387,307,501, forward strand.
TTTGTGACCTGGCGGGTGGTCGCCTCCTCGGTGTTTTCTTGCACCAAACACACACAATTTTCTGAATTCGGCCACCAATCATGTCATTTTACGAACGGGTAAATCCTTAATCAAAGTTATAATCTATGTCTCACCATGCCCGACCTGAAATACAAACAAATACGATAAATATTTTTTTTCTTTTCTTTTCCTATTTAATTTAGATTATCAATATAACACAAATTATATTCCAACTTATACTAGATATTTAAATTGTCTACATTCTTTTCTTTTTACTCAGAATTATATTAATTACATAAAGATTCTAACTTTAAGTTCTTTTCCTTGCTTACACATACAAAATTGCACTCAAGTTTATAATAATTTACAGAATTTACTAAGTTCTTTGTGTGCACAAAAGCATAAGTGGATTTAGATTAAATAAATAAATGTTCTACTTTTTGTTTTACACACACAAAATACTCAAATCTACACTAAGTAATTATATTTCCTAAATTATTATTACACGCAAAATTACAATAAACCACTAAATTGCCTAGATACTTTTATTGTTACACACAAAAATTGAACACAAAAATTATATTATTTGAAGGAAGGAAATTCTTTGTACACACAAAAAATCTCAAATTTATATTGATTAGTTAAATTTTCTACGTTATTTAAAAACACGCACTACTCAAATTTAAAATGAATAATTATATTCTCCAAATTATTCGTATAGGCAAAATTATACACAAGGTTACAATAAAATAATTAAATTGCCTAGGTAGTTTTATTGTTACACACAGAATTCTAATCAAAATATATATTAATTAAAGGAATTATCTAAGTTCTTGGTACACACACAATTATACGCGAATTTAGAGTTAATAGATAAATACTCTACGTTATTAGGACACACAAAATTCACTAATCTATAATGATTAATTAAGTTTTCTACGATCTTTTTTTTTTAAAGAAAATTTTACTCACGGATCAGGTTACCACATAGCGTTCTTGTTGGTGTTCCTTATTATCGAATTGGGCTGGCAGCCAACAATAAGTGTCTTATATGTTTCTGATATGGTTCGGGCTCCCATAGTAACTTCCCATTCATCCAATATCCAGAAGAAAAATGCATCCAAACTGGATCTTTCCTTCAACATCACCCAGAGTTTAATAGGAAAACAAAAATGGCTGACCAATGAGTATGTAAATTCGGCTATTCGACATTCGGGGACGATTCTATTTGTTTGCACTATGAAAATATCACCTGTTAATAGCCGCGGATTAACACAGCAAAGACCAACCGGAGGCAAGCACGTAAATTTTATAACAATTTTAACAAAACAAAAAAATTGATCGGATTAAAGTACACTATAACCATTAATGCAAACAAATTCTTTGAATCTTCTTCGATCTTCTTTTTTTAACAACCTCCCACGAACTGTCAGTCAACAATCTGATAAAATCCAATCAGACAAAAAAATTGTATGAGAATAAGAGACAGAAGACCTCTATCGGCTGGTATTTATAGTTGAACAACGGCCATTTTTAAACAATAACAAAAATAATGGTAGGCATTAACTAGTAGATTGTTTTATTTTCAACGATAATAAAACCCACTAAGGAGATTGCGCATCTGCTTCGTAGCAAACTTGAAAAAAAATATGTAAAAGATGATTACGAATTGAATGTAAGAAATTGTGTTTGAAAAAAAGGAATAAAAACAAATTCAAAAGTTCTTGTCATTAAAGCGCTCGTTTGCGTAATATATTGAACTCAATTTATAAATTAGTGCATGTGAGAAAGTAGGGCGACTCGAAATTAAGGAAATTGTACAACCGCTTCGTAACACAAGGAGAATGATGCAAAGACATGTTCAATTTGCTTGTTTTAATGAAGATAGATAAAAGTATATGATGTTTATTACTTATTTTTGAATCTGGATAGATGCAACTCACGAAAAATAAATTTTCAGTTATAAATTCCAGTTAAAAATAAAATGCCTCAAATTTGTTGTATTTCTTTTAAACCGATTTGATTTACTTGTTCCATAACATCACCATTATATTTACCAATGTTAAAAAGTTCATGATAATATATGTAGATACATTGATAGCACAAATTATTAGCTCATATAAGTTAAAACATGTTTACGACAAATCCATTTTTTGGTTAAGAAAATGTATTTTTTTAATAATTTTATAGTCCATTCAATGTTTTTATAGGTATTAATAATAGATATGTGTAAATTCAACAAATATAGTTCAGTAATACACTGATTGCAAACCTTTTAATATAGCTTTGTAAAAGCACCGAATAATATAAATCTTTCCATAAGACTATTATTTGATGAAACGTTATATTTTCATGAGTTTGAGTTAACTTTTTATTAAGAAACTTAAGTCAACAAAACAAATGTGATATTTCCAATTATATTACGGATATTTTGTTTTAAATTGAGTTCAACTAAATCACTTTTTTATTGAACACAGTTTTAATTTATTTTTCTCAAATTGACACAGATTGAAGTGATATCTATTTATATATTTATTTTTTGCATCAATACAGTGACTTCATTATTGACGTCATTACTTGAATTTACAAGGCACTTGATCTGCACATACAAAAAAAACACAATTTATTCCTGTTATTTGTTAAACTTTGATCGATTTTGTGTTTATTTTTTTGTTTTGGTTTTTTGTTTACAGAAATTTTATTTTTTCACTTTGAAAACTAGTTCAAATACCAATAATTATTAGAAAAACTTAACTAACTGTTTCATAAGATTCTAAGCTATATTTTGATCTAAAACTTATAATTTTAACAATAATAACATTTACCAATTAATTCGATCTCTTTGCGAGCAAAATATTTAACAACGTGACCGCAAAATAATCCCGTGATTTTAATAATTATTTTTATTTTTAAATTAAATTGACATTAAAATAGAGAGAAAAAGAAAAAAACACGTCTGTTCGATTCGAAGGTTGTTAATGTAGTGAAGGAATAGTATCATCATTGAAACAGTATCTTAATTATAATATAATATTAAATACAAAATAAATAGTACAGATTTCATATAAATATTTCAGATTTCTTTTTCTTATTCTAATTAATTGTTCTATTGTTCTATCTTAACAATAACCCACTTACTTATTTATTGTGAACTTGAAAATTTAATAAAAATTGAAATGTAATTCAAATCCTATTTGCAGTCAGTATATGGTAAATAAAAATATTTTTGTTTGCGTTGCATTTTGTCTTTTAATTTATAATTCAAATGAAAACAAACTTAATATGCATTGGGAAGATTTAAAATATACGAAACAGAAAAGAAATTTTAAGGTGAAAATCAAACTGATTTTATGATTAACTTATGATTGGATTGAGGAAAAAATTAAATTAGAGTATGATTGATTCTATTGATTGCATTAATTCTATTGATTTTATTAAATATAAAAGACTTTTCTACTTTAATTACAATTAGCCTACCTATCTTAATATTATATAAATGTTTGTTTTTGTTTAGTTTTTAGAAATAAGAAATTGAAAACCAACTTAGCCTTGAGTAAATTTTTAACGAAACAAAATTCTTGTTTTCAGTAAGTGCCGATTGATACTGGGTACCAATGTTGTTTATTTTACTCTCTATTTCCAATACTTAAACTTTCAATGCTAAAGTTTCGTTTCTATTTTCAAGAACCGGTTTTTTCAGTAAATTATAATTTGATTTAACGACTGTAATTTGTTCTTTGAGTAATTGAAAAGTTGTATTGTCATCTTTTTCAAGCATATTCTATTTCGTGTATATTTCTTGAGCATCATCTACATCCATAGTTCCAAAGGCTATCTTAGAAATTCTACCAATCGCGCCAAACCCACTCCTTTTAAATCGTCCTGAACTGAACAAATGTGAAATTTCTGAGTTTCGTTCTTTTATTTCGTGCGCGTAGGTATTATTTAAATCGTGGGCTAATGTTGTTACAATTCGATTGATTTCGTGATGTGCCATTATTTAATCTTTCACATAACGTATTAATTTCCTTACCACTATATTCTATAAAATTTATTTCATCTGTATATTTGGATAATTTTATTGATGTAAATACCTCCCACTCCTTTGAGTAGGAAATAACGGATCCTAAAATTTCGAAAAGAATTCCATGTTGCTTCAAGTGTGACTGCATAGCCAAGAATTTCTTCACTGTTCATTTTTGTGACTGCAACAGTCAGTATCAAGATGACTGACAACATGTCTTAACTGTAGAACCTTGTGATGATGTTGATTTAGATTTTTTTCTTCGTCCTCGTGTGGCTGATCTTGTAAAATCTGTTCTGCTTTGAAGGTTGTAAAATGCTGAATCTTCGCTTGATGTACTCATTCAGGAACTTGTAATTTGTAATGAGTAATAGTTTTGCGATAACTATTATTACTATGAACTGAATTGTTTTTTAACACAGCACTGTTTTGTTCGACTATTTGAATGTTTGTTTTGCTCTGAGCTGTTTTTTGTGTGTGAAGATTTAAAACAACAACTTCAAGAAATTTTCTAAATTTCTTTTTGCTCACAGGTAATATTATATTTTATTTTATTGTCTCTTGAGTCTTGACATGAACAAGAGGACTATCAACTGCGCCAGTGTTGTGACCTGGAGGAGCTTTTATATTATTTTCACACTTAACACACTACGAAAACAAACACATGAGACATCACTTTAGTTTCAATGTTTTGTTAACTATTTATTTATAACTATAAGGTAGTACAATTATTATTTACAAATGTTTGTTTCATATTATTTTATTTAACTAAACTGACTCTAATAACTGAAAGCAAACTTCCACAGACTGAATGAACCGAATCTTAAATTAAAGTATTAACTAACTTTTTCAACCGAATCTTAAATTAAACTGTCTGACTAAACTCTAACTATTCACTGACTGATTCACTGTTGACTGTCTACTCTATATTGAACCTTTTTTATATTATAAGTAATATTTTATTTAATAATTGACCCAGTTTTGGTTTTTCATAAAAATGATTTGCAAATTTAAAATTATAACCAATTGCAAAATCATTACTTTAAAATTATAAGCAAAATTATTGTTTATATTTTTAGCTTATATTATAATTTAATTGACATAGTTTTTAATTTTATTTTTTATAATTAATTTCCAATTTTGTAATTACTTTAATCTATAAATTAAATAAAAACAGGAATGCAGTTACGATATGTTGAAAATCAGTTTTTTTTATACAAAAATTTTCTTTTTATTTTATAATGTAAATTTGGTTGTTTAAATCTGTTCCATTCGATTATCTGCTAGTTGATTAGCGCGCGGGCACAACATCGGTGTCTGTGAGATCTTCCAGCATAATATATGCCGACTCGATACATAAACGATTAATATTTCGCTCTTTCGCCACCTCGTTCACCAAGGCTTTTGTTGAGGCATTTTACAAATAGATCGTCTCTCCTTTTTTTAGGGAGGAGGACTGTCCTCAACTAAGCTGTCTTCAAAAACTTCTTCTTGTATTACTTCTGGATTATTGCTCCTTGTTCTGAAAATATACATTTATCAAATCAAATTAAATAAATCACTTAAATATTTTATTACCTTCTAGACTGAATGTACTTTTTTAAGAATCCCATGCTGGATAACAGCGGCCACTCCTCATAGGTGGAACCGCTACCAGAAGGCTGGTCACTCTTCTTTAACTCTTTTTTGTACCGATCTCTGAGGGTGACCCATTTTCTTTTGCATTCATCTTCTGAAATAGGAAAACAACAATTACAGATTAAACTTGTACATAAAAGCAGCATAGTCGTTCAACAAACTTTATTTTATTTTATACTTACTAGACATTCTTGTACACGCAGAAACATTTTCCCATGCCTTTTCTTTTTAGATAATATTTTTGTATCCGGCCTCCGACTTGTCATATAAGCATATATGGCCCTCTATGGAGCTAATGACCGTTCCTAAATAAATCCATTATTACTATAAACATAAGTTTAAATTAGTACTTTTTAAATTTTGTATTTATAACTAATTTTATAATAAAAAGTGTGAAATAATTTTCAGGTTATGTCAACCACGAAATATTATTCACACAAATATATTCATACACGAAATTATTCCAATCAAATGTAATAATTTTATTACATTAAATACAAAAATTTTGTTTATATCAAAATAATTAATAAAAATACTTACATTTTTCAAGAAAATACAACGCAACAAAACAAACACAAATCGCTTTGAAATGTTAACATAAATTGTTGTTGTGTTTTTTTGACATTTTTTAAGTTTCTGTAGTGAAGCACTTCTTCGTTGCATAGCAACGAAGTGGCATAGCAGGTCGCGTACCTAGCGAGATTATTTTTGACCCCAGACTAGCTGCAGCCTATGGGGTCGAGAGAAGAATACCTGCTGCTCCAGCACAAATAACTGTATAGTACGCGTAGTTTATGATTCAAGACGGACCAAAGAAAAAGGACGAGTGAAACGAGAAGACCCTGGCGACCCATTCGCGAAAAAACCGCAATCGTCACGTTAGTTTGTTTCTAGGGTATTTCCTTCGTTCATTATTTGTACCCACTAAGGAATTTACATAGCTAACTTATAATAAAAAAAATTTGAAAAGAATTATATGACAAATATTGATTACGAAACGATTGCAAGAAATCACACATGGAAACAGTGCAATTACGAATCGATGATATTGCACAACTGTTTGACGACAAACAAAACAAAAGCCATTGCGATAGATGGTTTAGTGTTTGCGATAGTGTGAAAACAACTACGAAAGTTTTTTTTTTTTTTTCGTTAATACAAATCCAACGCGTGTGGGAAAGCAATGCGACTCGAATTTACGAAGAGTAGTATCTTCGTTACATTTCCTACGCAAATTTTCGCTGCTCTTAAGTTTTTCGTTAAAGTTAAAAATGACAGTTCAACTGAACGAAAAGTGCTTAAGTTTTCGGTGGTCGATTATATGTTAAATCAATATGTCGCGTCATTACGTTAAGTTGTTAAGTTTTGGATTGTTGATCTATTAGATTATTATTAATCGTTTTTCGATTACTCAACAAGGTATCGCTTGTGTTTAGATTTTGAAATATCAATTCATTAAATATTTTTTAAAAAATTATTTTTGACTGTTAGATATTATGTTTTAATTATTTTTGAAACACTTATATCAGTATTTCTTTATTTCTTTTTATTTAAGCAATAAAAACAATATTTCGGCACATTGCCATTTTCAAGTTGAAAAATAAAATATAAAAAATAATACACAAATTAGGTTCACAAAATTATCAGTATAAAATGAAAAACTAAAATCAATTGAAAATTTAAAAAACAAAAAGACTAAGCGCAAGCTAATAAAAATGTTCTAAAAAAGCTACGTTGGTTTTTTCCAAAATATTTTTTTCCAAATTTAGCAAGTATTAATCATTGTGTAGAATTTTGGTATCAATCAATATGTACATTACATGCCATCGGTAATTTTAGTTGGATATGTGCAGCCTCAATGATATCTCTTTTGTTTGATTTCTTTTCTAGATCCAATATTCTTGTTTTATCGAATTCAAAAATATGTTGATCATTAATACTATGTTTTGCCAATGCGGTCAAATCACTTCAAACATCTTTTTTGTGCTGAAGAATACGATTTTTCAGTTGTTTGGTTTGTCCAATATACACTGATTTTTTACACTTGCAAGGTATTTCGTATAAAAGATTTGTTTGGTCGAATTTAATTGTTTTATCTTTGTTTTGGAAAATAAGCTATTGTAAATGGTGTTTGTTATTTTTTTAGCGATTTTTAATTTTTTGGTTTGTTGTTTTATTATTTTTAGGTATTTATCTGTTAAGGCTACGTACAGAGTGAAAACTGTGAGCAGTGTTGTGCGCAAAGCGGTGCTGTTTCGCGCTGGAGCAAAGCGGTTGACTGCGCACACACAGTTAAAAAAAAATTGAATATGTAATGCAAATTGCTACACATATAGGTCCTACGGAAGTTTCCATTACAAAACAATACAAAGCTTGCTATATAAAGTTAAACTAATGCTCTTTGCATCAATATTTAACAGAGTACTTGGAGTAAAATAAAAAAGCTTGTTCAATCGGAAATTCTGTGAAGTTGAAGTCGAATTTGTAGAAGTCGAGTCAAACAAGCTTCAGCATTTCCATCCTCAAATTTTTGCGCTGCTAATTTCTTAACATGCTTTTGAAGAATGCGATGCGAAGATATCTTTCATTTTTGAAGTTACTTTTTGGCTCAAGTAGTTCAAGTTTTCTTTTGGCTATATTTAATATTGCGGAATTCTGGTTGATATTCCATTTTCTCCTTGGAAAATATTTTGTTTGCATTTGGCTTCTTGATTCATCATCTGAACTTACATCAAATGAATCGATTTGTTTTTGAAGTTTACATATTATATTTTACTATTAATATTTTCACTAAGTCGGCGATTTCTTTCCTTTTACGATGCATAATCATTTTATCAAACCAATTAGTCATTGGTTTGATTGGTTTATGAAAGTATTTGATTGGATGCTTAAAAAAATATTCAACGTATTGTAACAAATAATAAATATAAACCACAATCTGAACCGTTATCTTGTTGTGGATTTCCACCAAATATGCAGGCATATTGATCGCATTGAACACACTTGGAGAATTTTTCAATCTTTTAACACGTTAAAAGTTGCGTAAGTTAGCAGCAACTCCGCTTCGAGAAACTATAGCCAAGGAATCAAAGATAAGAATGCAAGGTTCGTTTCTAGTGGATTATGTAGATTTTCATCATCGCTTTTATCCACAAATCTTGGAAAACATATTATGGCTAAAAACCAATGTTTTTCTTTTTCTTGGTTTATTGGTATTATAATAAAATCTTTTTTGTGTATATCGACATCTTTTGTCCATCTCATTAAACGATCTATTTGCGAAGCAACATCCGTAGATGTTCTTGCCAAACTTGTATAAAAAAATGTATCGAATATGTGGGTTTTCGATCTATCGTTTTTGAAAACATGATGAAGTTGACAAGACAATTTTATTTTTTTTAAATTGCCGGCAGAAGCGCGACATGTCATTTGATCTTTAACAAACGACATACTTTCAAAGAACGGCCATGACGATTTATTTTTGTCAAAACCATTTGGGCCCGCATCGCCTTACCGTTCTACTGGAAACTTTTTTATTTCCTTGCGGTAGGTGTCTCGGAGCTGCTTCCATTTTTTCTTTAACATCGACTGAAAAAATAGAGGTTTTCTCGATGGATTATCACGCAAAAAGTATAAAAAATGAAAATATACGTTAATTTAAATAAACATAAGTTAAATATATAAAAATAAAACATATGACTTCCATTCCAAAGCGTTTACTTGTAACTCAAAAAATTGGGAAGAGGCAAAGTAATCGTTTAAAACCGTTTAGACGAAAGGAAATTTAAAGTTGAAAACTTAGAAATAAAAAAAAGAAAACTAGAATTAGAAGAGGAAAAAGTTGTGATAAAATATTTTTATTTAAGAATTTTAAAAAATGTGATAAAAACATAAAAACCTATATTACCTATGAAATATTTCTAAAAATTAGTTTATAGTAAAAAATGAATTTAAGATATTTGAAATGAATTAAAACAATATATGATTTTTATAAAAATGTTTTATTACCATTAAAAAAAATTATGTAATTGAATTCAATATGCTATTTCTTATTTGTTGGGCTACAGAATTTTCATTATTTGAATTTGAAACATCTACTTCAATTTGTGTTTCAGCATCGACGATTATTTCATCTGAATCAAAAGGGACCCTGTAATGAAGGCATATATTATGCAAAGCTGTGCATAAATTTATTATTTGCGATGCCTTTTTCGGTGTATAATGCAATGTTCTGGCCTTCAACAGACATCGAAATTGTGATTTTAATATGCCAATACATCTTTCTATTACATCTCGCGTTTTGGAATGTATGGTGTTGAATCTTGCTTCCCTGCTGCCTTCGCTAGTGGCTGTATACGGTGTTAACAGCCAAGGTTCCAGTGGGTAACCTGAGTCACCTAATAATTAAAAACAAAATAAGGTAAAAATACAAGTACAACATCTAATTATTTATTAATGTTTACTTACCGAGTACCCTATAATTGGAATTTTCATTATTTCCAAACTGTTGTTGCCAATATTGTCGGTAGTTAGATAAACTCCCCACAAGTGAATCGTGTAAAGCCACTCCATATCGCGAGTCGACTGACATTATTTTAGTTTTATGGTCGCACACCTGAAATTGTATTTTAAAAAAATTTATTAAAAAATTATTTATGTTAAAAATTAATTAAAAATAAATTACAATCATTGTGTTTAAGCTAAGTGTACCCCTTTCCGGTTAAAATATAAATTTTCATTTTCTATGGATCGAACGATGTTAATATGTGTCCCATCAACACATCCAATTACACCCGGGAATCCTGTTGCAGCGTAGAAATGATTGGCTGCCTCTTGTTTCTCCTGCCTTGTCTGACGAAATGAAATCCATTTCGGACACACTTTCTCCTCCATCGCTGACAGCACTTCATGTAAGCTGAGTGATACCGACGATTGGGATAACCCTACCAAATAGTCTTGACCAACGCTTTGTTGGTAACTTCCTTGTGCACAAAATCGAAGCGTTGCAGCTAATTTTATAATATTCGGGATTGATGTTGCCCTAGCGCGGATTGGTAGATGGTCATTTATTTCATTTAATATGTATTTTACTGCGTCCTTCGGAAGTCTAAACAACTTCATAAACCTAAAATATAATAACTAAATGTATTAAAAAAACTTTAAATATAATTACGATAAAAAGTTTTAACTTACTTAATATAATACGTAATATACGTAATATACTTACGTAATATAACTTAACATCAGGTATTTCAAAAATATTTGATTTATCCCGAAGTGACCTATACCGTAAATTAGATTTTTCATTTTCGGTATCACTATCATCCACATCAGAAAAATAAAGAACAATTGTATCCATATTTTCAACAAAAATTTCTTTTTTTAATTAATCAAAAGCCACAAACACAAAATTATAATAACTTAAGAACACACAAAATGATAATAATTCAAACAACGAAACGTCAAAATTCAACAAGATGTGTATTTTTCACACAGGTTAACCATTAAAAAAAAATTTCCCTTTTTATTTGGTAACAGTGTACAATTTTGTTTTCGATCGAGTTCACCGATACCAATTCCAATTCGAAACGAATAGCAATTCGAAACGGATTCACAAATAGCTCCCCTGGTTGATATTCCGTTTTCTCCTTGGAAAATATTTTGTTTGCATTTGGCTTCTTGATTCATCATCTGAACTTACATCAAATGAATCGATTTGTTTCAATTTGTTTTTGAAGTTTACATATTACATTTTACTATTAATATTTTCACTAAGTCGGCGATTTCTTCTCTTTTACGATGTATAATAATTTTATCAAACCAATTAGTCATTGGTTTGATTGGTTTATGAAATTTTTTAATTGGATGCTTAAAAAAATATTGAACGTATTCTAATAAATATAAACCACAATCTGAACCGTTATCTTGTTGTGGAAGTTCCACCAAATATTTAGGCATATTGGTCGCATTGAACACACATGGAGAATTTTTCAATCTTTTAACTTTATATACACACGTACAAAAGTTGCGTAAGTTAGCAGCAACTCCGCTTCGAGAAACTATAGCCAAGGAATCAAAGATAAGAATGCAAGGTTCGTTTTCTAGTGGATTATGTAGATTTTCATCATCGCTTTTATCCACAAATCTTGGAAAACATATTATGGCTAAAAACCAATGTTTTTCTTTTTCTTGGTTTATTGGTATTATAATAAAATCTTTTTTGTGTATATCGACATCTTTTGTCCATCTCATTAAACGATCTATTTGCGAAGCAACATTCGTAGATGTTCTTGCCAGACTTGTATAAAAAAATGTATCGAATAGGAAAAAATTGATGTTATCGGTTGCATCATATTTATTTCCTCATCAAATCCTGAGCCATGTGTTTTTATTGCAGTAGTGCTATCTGAATGTTGATTTATTAACCTCGTTTCTATCATATCCAACCTTCCATCTACATACTCTACAAAGGAAACCATCATTTCACTGATATAGTCTTTCAATTGAGATACCACTCCTGAACAATGTTCCTTCATCATGGTCTCAATAATGTTTTCTTCACAGTCTTTCATATGAATATTTTCGATGGGCTCAGAATTGTCATATTCATCCAAATTAGGCACCACGCTTGAACCGTCTTCGTTTATTATAGTTGCAGGCTTTATTGTGTTGCTTTGTTTGTTTTGGAGATTTATGGTGGGATTAATGAAAATTTCTCCATTACCTTGAATATCACCAGTATTTTGCAAATCCAGAGTTTGTATAAATTTGTCTTTAATTCGGGTACAATTGTCTTCGGGTATATTAATGACTGGAGAAATTGCTTTTAATTTTACGAGTTTTTGTTTCAGTATTTGTATAAAGTTTTGATTTATTGCGGTTTTTTCACAATTAGTAGACACTACGCCTAAACCGTCTTCCAATATTATATTTATAGGCTGTGATATATGCTGCATGTTCTGGAGATCTATTGTGGTGTCGTCAATGAAATTTTCTTCATCTTCAATATTGTCACTATTTGCCGTAACCGGTGATAGAGTAAATCGATCAACCATCTGTTCGATATTCAATTTGTGTGAAGACGATTGTATTAAAGTTGGTTCAGGTATATCGTTGGTGGTTTTTAAATTCTTGCATTGAGTCTTTACTTTTGAAGTAATAGTTTTCAGTTGTTGATTTCTTTGATTCCTTTGAGGTTTCATGTTTTTCCTCAGTTTTGGTGGAAGTGGTTTTTTGAATTTTTGATTTTTTGTGGCAGATGTTGCAGCTTCTTTACTATTATTTTATTGAGCTTGGTGCGCTTTTTGTTTTTCTGAGTCTTGTAATATTTTATCAAAATCCTTGATCAATCCCCTTTTTCAAACTCTCTAGCTCACGGTCTTACGCAATGGATGTTTCCGTTGTAATGAAGCGCTTCTTCATTGGCGAACCAATGAAGCGGCATAGCAGGTCGCGCACCTAGCGAGATTTATATAGCCGTTTTCGACTAGCTTTCAGCCTTCGTGGATTGAGTTGTAATTCATAATACTTCAGCACAAATACGTAGTTGTACGCGAAATAGAAGATACGTCCGGAAATGAGAAAATAACAAGTGAAAAACTGAGACTCTGGCGACCTCTTTGGCGAAAGAACCACGATCCCCACGTCCAACCCCACACATTTACTCACATACACTCACACTCTCACACCTCGTATGCTCTCACACCTTCACACACATGCCCACAATCACCCATATCAACACCCATGCCCACATTCTTCCACTCTTGAAGCAATCCAATATCAGTGAGCAACGTTCACTTCTATTTAGATTACTTAATTTTGAATGATTTATATATCTTATAAATTCCGTAAAAATTATTAATTGTTAGGTTAAGATTACCTGCGACATCGAAATTTAGGAGAAACAGCATTTTATCATTCTATTTCAGGGAGAAAAAAATTGTTTGGTTTAACTACAACATCGTTTTGATTATCGACGTTATAATTTCATGTGGATAACGTTTCTGTTAACTTATTTTTCATCATAGGATGGGACTTTAAGTTTACGAGAGAAGAAAGACAAAATATTCTACGCTAATTGGTTTTTTTTTATTAAATTATAGGGTTCCTGTAATTGTTATTCACAAAAAAAAATTAAATATACAATAATTCATTCAACAATAATTCATTTTGCCAATATAATTAATATGATATTATTTGCAATACACAGAATTTGAATATCTTTAAATTGTTCACCCTATAAATCTATTAATGGTGTAGTAAAATTATCGGTAAACGCTAGAACGAATTTGTCAGTACCAGAAGACAACTTTGTAGATTGGTTTGCTTTTATAAGAGAATTATTGCCAGAAGATTTCCTTAAATGCGTTAAATTATGGGTAGTATTGCCACTACCACTACCGCTACTAACGCTACTAATAATTGCTATAGATTCTTGGTTTTTAAATTTAATTCATTTAATACTACCGTGGGTGGCTTTAGAGTTGATAGAAAGTTTCGGTAATTGATGAGTGGGTAATACATTACCATTTAAATCAACTTCCCATAATCTCATTCCAGGACGAGCGCATTAGATTTCGGTTTGAGGAATATCACGATCGGATGGTGTTGTAAAACACGCACCATATTCACCATCACGAAGTTTGTTTCCAAGTTGTTTAAATTCTTCTTTATCTGTACCATGATGGTCGCATTTGGCCTTTGGTAGAAACTAACGGTGATCCATCAAATCCAATAAATTTACGCTACCCGAGGAAACCCCAAACACGATGTACATCGGGAGGCACATCCCAACATGTATACTTCGTTCGGTGTTTGTTGTAGAAGTGAATTAATTATGTCAGACAAAATCTTTTAAATCCCATAATAGAAAACTTACCTGCATTTTTCTCAAAAAAAAATCTATGAATAATCTAATTCCATTAAAGGGAAGAAAGCAGAAAAATTTAGTTGTCATACACCTTTGATATTTAGGTATCGACTGTTATGGTACCGATATGACCTTCGTCCAACTTGTAATATAAATGAAATGTAATATTAATATTAACCCAAACATACATCACATGAACCCTCTCACATGCTCACGCTCATCTACACCCGCATTCATACTCATTCATACCGCTAAATTTAAATAAAAATGAAATAAAAATAAAATAACACTCACCCTGTGGTATTGGCCCGATCCCATTCCTCCGCTCCTCGTTTCTCCTTAGCCCATCATCTCAAGGTATGACCATCAACAGCCCACTACCGACGACAGGTGACTTGATCACGGTGAAGATCTTTCAGTGGTGTCTTGCTGTAAGTCTTTCCTTTCTTTCAATTTCTTTCATCAGGTATTTCCTCCCCTTCACTCAATAATTGATTATGATAATGGTCGGCGACGGAGTATAAAATAAAAATCGGGTAGCTATCGCTCTTCCCAAAATCCGTCTATACAAGCAAGTAATCAATGACGCACGACTGGGTTACACTTCGTCTGATCCCCTCCGACCAACTCAGGTCCACTAATATTTACGTTGTAATTTCCTTTATATTTGCATAGCACACCAGTAACTATCGCCACGGTATGTATCCCATACGAAAACCACATATACAGCACCAGAATAGTATCTCAAAAAAAAATTATCTTGCACACAAAACAAATTGTTCACTTCGGGCGATAACAAACACGGACCAATACTCGATTAACTAGGTTAACAATTTATTTTACAGAAATAATTGAAAATGCAATACATTTGAACACTACCGGTTAAATTGATTATCTAATTGATTACGCTACTTAGGCTAATGACAGTTATTTTGTTTTTACTTTATTTTGTGTAAATTTAATTTTAACTCTATGACACATAAACAAAATCACAAGTTCTTTTTTTTTTGTTTGCAAATTAATCTCGAAATATCAAGATAACCAGAAGCTTACACGATTGTTATTTTTATCTAATTTCCCGAATTCTCTGATTTTGTTTTTCGTTATCTTTGTATTTTAGTCCGATCAGAATTTTATCGCGTTATAATTTTTATTGGTTAATTCGAATAGATAAGTTTCCAATTAGTTCTCAACCGGATCATTTAAAGAATACCGATAGGAGATTCGATACATCAAGGTCATTTCATTGACTCTTTGACCTTGCGAGCAACGTGTAATGCAAAAAAACAGCACCAAAAGATGGTGAATTGGCGCGAATCCGCACGACTGGGACAACACACCTAATCTCGGACATCAACAGATTTTTATGTTGCGTGCATTTTTACCACTCACAGTATAATGCTAATTAAATTTATGACAACAATACCGGACTATGGACGAACGATTCACTAATTTTACGGTTATAACACAAATCATTCACTAATCGATTTCGCGATCTAGACAAGCACAACAACACAAACCGATTTTTTTTTTTTACTTCTTTATTTTCAATATTTATTTAATTGCGATTGAATTTCTCGGCACGGAATTCAATCGTTTCACTTGATCAAGCGTATTCAATTTTTTTTCATTTACCTTCCCGTAACAAAACAACTAAAAAAAAATATGGTTGCTTGACAAGACGTCAAAACACGAAAGTGATTCTCATAAGAAAAACACAATTGACTAAGAGACCGCTAGCAGAAAAAGTGGCGTATATATAGCCAAAACAATTCGATTTTCCCCTCAAATTCCCCAATGCAATAAGCTTTCTTGCGAATTATTATTTTTCGAACAGAAAATGTGTACTAAAAAAGAGTCTTGGCTAAATTAATATGCTTTCTTATAGAGCATTTGTCTTCGAAAAGGGATTTACAAATAAAAAAGGGAAAAGTCTTCGCTAAATTGACAAGCTTTCTCATAGAACATTTATACGGTATCCACTAAGGATTTATCATGCTCCAAGATCGTAAACCACAACCAATTTACAAGATTGACTATAACAGTTTTATATATATGGATCAGCGAATATATGGATATAAAAAGTAATTACATTTGAACGATATTACACATTAATAAATTCTATAGCGATTAATGATTATATGCTGGGCAAAGGACACTACCTTGGAACATATGAATAACCAATAGACGACCGTGGGACATCCATATGGATCAGCGGAATCACGAATACAAATTAAAAGGAGAATTGCACCTGACAAACACCACTCAACCGTTATATGTTCACTTTTTTTTCCAGTGATTGACAAACATAGGAATTCTAGTACACAACTATTTGAGGACAGTAGACTTTGTGACGGCAACTATAGTTAATGATGACGATGGATAGAGTACTAAAAAGAAAAAACAATCACTATGAAAGTCCCAGCCAATGCAAATGGGAACCGTGAATCTATAAAAAAGGGAACCATCCCACTGCGTCGTCGAGCACTAGACTCCTTTGTTACACCGTTTAGCCAGTCTAATCTGCTCCATATAGGCTTCCTGGTCCGAATTCGAATATTCCTCCGCAAGTTTTTCCTTTCTTAACGCTTCCTCAAAAGTATCTAAAAAAACAATAAGAATATGCTGCTAATATATGGTATACGGTAAATATAAATATTTATTGTGATAGATTGATTATTAATCACGAAGTCGGTTCCGCTCTAGTTTAAATATAGTGAACAAATAGTAAACGTGTGCCAAAAGGAACCATTGTGGAAAGTATTAAAAATAAAATAAATGGGTTAAAGTAACACTTACATAAATTTCTATAAAGTATTCGATAAATTTTCGATTCTACGAAATACTTTTTCGCTATTTAAATAAAATAACGTTTCTTTACTAAAATCAGTTTCAATAAAATAAGATATAATCTTAATTATTATCTGGTGAATTAAATAAAATGATTTTAATACTCCACATAGTACAGATATCCTGGGAATAGGGATGGGCAAATCTTAAAGTGATAATTGATTAATATTAATCGGCATAAAAAATCGATCAATCGCCTGAATTTCAATCGATTAATCGAATTTTTACCGTTCGACCAAAAAATTCAAAATTTCGTATCGGTTGAACAAAAAAAAAACAAAATTTTGTACCGTTCCAGTTTTTTATTGAATAAAAAATAATCGGCCAAAAACTAATTGATTAATCGAGGGCAATGCTAATCGATTAATAGGTCGGATTAAATCGATTAATCGGGTTATCGATTATAATTGCCCATCTCTACCTGGGAATATTACCTTTTGTGCCAAATCATATCCGCGATATCAATATCCCAGACGATATTTCTGGAACATATATCCATCACTTTAACTACCAAATGTTGTCGAGATTAATAAATACCATGTCCATCAAAGCTCTCAAGAGGCAAGTTAAATAAAAGTGTGTAATAATAATAACAAAAAGGCAGTCATTTGTCCTGTAAAAAATGGCGACTGAAATGACAATTTCTATGAAAACTTTATTGCCCCAAAATTTTTAATTAATATATGTTTTTTTAAGTATTATAAAATAACAAACTAAAACTTACATATTTCAAATTTTTATTTTTAATATATTCACTTATTTTCACAGTTAAAATATTTTTTTATTCAATATTATTTTTTCACTAAGAATGACGTACCAAAATTAAATCGATTGAATTTTAATATTGAATAATAATTTCGTGCGCATACTTTGTGCGCACCCAATGACAAAATGGAAACCGCCGATTATATACACACGCATACATTGAAATCCCGTTTGAGAACGCTTTTAGAATTCTCGTAGAATGATTTTATCTTTTCACCTTAAAAACACATTCTAAAAAGGTTCTCAGTTGTGAGAACGTTCTCATTTTCTTTATCGGGCTGATTCAAATCAAGTCCATTTATTATTATTTCTTACAATGACAACATTGAGTTAAATTGCAATGAAACTTATCACCAAATGTTGTAATTTTCGTTCCATTTGCGGCTGTTAATCGTGCTTGACAATCTTTTCTGTTAGACGGAAAACAGGTTTGAGGCAGGACCGACAGGTCACCTGTGTCTTGATTGATTGATTGATTGATTGGACTGTAGGACCAAGCACTAGGCGATTCTCCCGGATTACGGCCGGGCCACTTTCTACAGTCGTTTTACATATAACAATAGGTAAGGATAGGTAGGTAATTGTTAGTTAGGAGTGAACGACCCGGTTACAGACACCTGGCAAATCGTATCTAGCTACTACTGTTAGGAGACAATCACAAGGACAATCACTTATACATATAATCTGCAATCGCCAATCAGCAATCCCGTATCTAAAATTTCTCGCCTGCAATCTCCAGTCGGAAACCTGTTATTCATGTAATTTATTAGTATAATAGGATGATGACTAAATTGTAGTCCTCTGCACTCTCCAATCTGAATTCATGTTATTATATTTATGGTTAAAATTATTTATGGTTATTTATGGTTAAAAACATTTATATTATGTACATATATATAAAAAACAAAAAACCCCTTTGAAAAATGAGTGAATTTCATATAAAAAAGTATTGGGATTGAATTGGATAAAAATTTTATCTTTCACTTGATGTTTTTATTTGAAATGTATTTATTTAAATTTTATAAAACATTATTTTATATAATATAATTAACGCAAGAATGTTTTGAATTTTTCTTGAAACACAAGAATTAATTTAACAAAAACAATTAACCCTGCTCGTTGATATATCTGTGTCTATTGAAAAATTAAAATGATTTTGACTGTCGTAAACAACCTTCTCTGCTGTATGGCGCTGTTTCAGCAGAGAATTCTATTCGTTTTTTGAAAAATTCTTATTATAATTTGAAGATTTGAAACGGGACTAGGATCATCGTTTTTGTCATTAAAGAGGCAAACCGTTTTGATCGTAGTTGTTTACAAAATTTTTACTCATTCCGAGGCTTTGAAGATGGTCAAGTACAACGGCTAGGGCTCAGAGGATCATCGTGGATAGTTTTCAAAGCATGAATGAGTCTGTAATTGACCAAAAGGAAGGGGAAAAGGAAAGGAAATTAAAAAAAAAACGAAAGTAAGGGAAACCACATGTAGAGATGAGTCGTCGTAATACTTACCTGTATCACATCCTCCTCGTTGGTTTAATTAGCACTTCATCTAGGAATTAAGCCACGTTTAGGAGAAGAACAGAGACCATGCAAGCGAACGGAAAATTTTGTGAAATTCAAGTAACCAGGAATATTTAAAAAATATTAAATAATTTGAAACACCAAATTAAGGTTAAACAACATGTTTTCTTTATTAATAATGTACCAATAAAAAAAATTCAACGGTTTCATAAAAATGAAATTTGAACTTGTGTTTATATTAGATTTTTTTTTTGTTTTTAGAAATTTGAATTCAGAGGTAAAAAGAAAGTTTAGATGTTCTTAAAATAAATGCATTTATTTGATAATAAAAAAAAGAAAATATAATTAATAAAAACTTAACTTACCCGTAACCGAAAATACTTTCTTAACTTAAAAATAAAATTAATTGTTTATGATGCTGCTGATGATGACGATATTGATTTATTGGTGATGATTCAGGATAATGATGATAAAATGCAGTGATGTTAAATTGAACCCAACATATTCAAAATTTAGTTACAACAAAGAAAAATTTCAATAATAATAATATAATATATATATATATATTAGGGTGCTTTTTTTTGGGCGACAATTCTTTTTTTCTGGTGCCCCACCAAAATTTTTTTGGAAATACCCAAGAAAACGTACTCCTAAAATATGAGCCCTCAAAATTAATGTTTAGCACTCGGCCTTTCCGTTTGAATATTTTCCATACAAAATACATGTAAACTTTAGTGTTTTTTAAAAAAAAAATTACAGCTCAGCGGCATTTTATACTATTTCAAAATGGAAAAAAGCAACTTACTCAGGATTAAATTATCTACAAAAGTGCCTATAGAGATGTAACTGTAACTTACACCGGTGACACAGTACAGATCACTAAAGTCAGTTTTACATGAATTTCTTGTTCTTTTGTTTTTATATCATAAATGGCTAAAGCTACAGGAAAAATGTCAATAACAAAGTTGGAGTTAATTAAATTTCCTACAAAAAGTTAAAAACAATCGAATCTCTATGACTGATATTTCTCGAGATAATAAACTTTTATTATTTTAGAACTTGCGGTCTTCATAAATTGATGACGAAAATCTCTTAAAACACCCATTTTAATAAAAGCTTATTATCTCGAGAAATATCAATCGAGAAAATATCAATATATATATATATATATATATATATATATATATATATATATATATATATATATATATATATATATATATATATATATATATATATATATATATATATATATATATATATATATATAATATATATATATATATATATATATATATATATATATATATATATATATATATATATATATATATATATATATATATATATATATATATATATATATATATATATATATATATATATATATATATATATATATATATATATATATATATATATATATATATATATATATATATATATATATATATATATATATATATTAGGGTGCTTTTTTTTGGGGTGACAATTCTTTTTTTCTAGTGCCCCACCGAAATTTTGTTGGAAATACCCAAGAAAACGTCCTCCTAAGATATGAGCCCTCAAAATTAATGTTTAGCACTCGGCCTTTGCGTTTGAATATTTTCCATACAAAATACATGTAAACTTTGGTGTTTTTTAAAAAAAATATTACAGCTCAGCGGCATTTTATACTATTTCAAAATGGAAAAAAGCAACTAACTCAGGATGAAATTATCTACAAAAATGTTTATGGAGATGTAACTGTAACTTACACCGGTGACACAGTACAGATCACTAAAGTCAGTTTTATATGAATTTCTTGTTCTTTTGTTTTTATTTCATATATGGCTAAAGCTACAGGAAAAATGTCGATAACAAAGTTGTATTTAATTAGGTTTCCTACAAAAAACTCATAATAACCGAATCTCTATGATTGATATTTCTCGAGATAATAAGCTTTTATTAATATGGATGTTTTAAGAGATTTTCGTCATCAATTTATGAAGACCGCAAGTTCTAAAATAATAAATGTTTCTTATCTCGAGAAATATAAATCATAGAGATTCGGTTATTATGAGTTTTTTGTAGGAAACTTAATTAACTACAACTTTGTTATCGACATTTTTCCTGTAGCTTTAGCCATTTATGAAATAAAAACAAAAGAACAAGAAATTCATATAAAACTGACTTTCGTGATCTGTACTGTGTCACCGGTGTAAGTTACAGTTACA
>OY856186.1:387988883-388054656 GCA_963693315.1 Diogma glabrata
GTACGTGACAGGACACGGTTCGATAAATCACCATCTTAACAAATTAGGCATTGTAGCCTCCGACAGATGCAGATTCTGCAACTCGGATGCAGAAACCATGGAAGACAAAATGTGCAATTACTCTGAACTTGTATGGCGCAGGTACATTAAGCTAGGTCAAGGGAGACTAGCACTAGCATTACCTATGTTAAGGGGTTCGGATTCGACTACATTGGACATCCTGCGGTGACATCAACGTCATCTGCAGTATAAGAACATCGAGGTTAACCACAATAAATCTCTAGGTCGCAGTGCTACTCGAACTAGCTAACTAATTAGTTCAGCTTCGAGTTCAGTTTAGTTCAAATTCTCCTTTAAAGAAGATAATCACAAATCTTATTTTTTATGTCAAAGTCTAAAATCATCTGTTTTTGCTTTTTTTCATTATTTTTCCAAAACGAAAATAGCACCTTTAAATATTTTTGTTTCTCGTTTACTGCAGGAAAATTATATTCATTGATTTTTAATTTTAATGTTAATCTTTGTTTTTGAAATAACGTTAATAATAGTTTTACTATTTACTAAAAATTGATTACCAAATGTGCAGCCGAAAATGGTAATTATCAGTTTTTTATATATGTATATTAGGGTGTCCCACCAAAACAGCTTTGTTTTAATTTTCACAACCTCGTACCGGAATTATGTTCTTTATGGTCTAAAAAGTATTCCTGAACTTTTTCAGATTTTTAAAAAAAATTTTACCACTCGCCATTTTATTTTTTATGTTCAAAGGGCAAGGAAAACGAGATACAATCAGCTTTTCGCATATAACTTTTTCAGTTTTGATTTTACAAAAAAATTGTGCAAAAGTTGTAGATCTTGAACAAATACATCGAGTTTTTCTTTGTTTATTCGAAAAAAAAAAATTTTAAAGCTAAAAGAGGTCGATTTTTTATAGTCGAATTTTAAAATAATAACAAATATCGTTCGTTTTTCGCCTATAACTATTTCGTTGTTGATTTTTTAAAAAAATTGTGTGAGCAAAAGTTGTGGTGTGAAAAATACATCGATTTTTTCTTTGTTTAAGCAAAAAAAATTTTTACAAGCTTAAAAAGAACTATTTTTTGTAGCTGTAAACTAACAATATTAGTAATTTTTTTAAAATTCGACTACAAAAAATCGTTCTTTTTAGGCTTGTAAAAATTTGTTTTGCTTAAACAAAGAAAAAAATCGATGTATTTTTTCAAGATCCACAACTTTTGCTCACACAATTTTTTTTTAAAATCAACAACGAAATAGTTATAGGTGAAAAACGAACGATTTTTGTTATTTTTTTAAAATTCGACTATAAAAAATCGACCTCTTTTAGCTTTAAAATTTTTTTTCGAATAAACAAAGAAAAACTCGATGTATTTGTTCAAGATCTACAACTTTTGCTCACACAACTTTTTTGTAAAATCAAAACTGAAAACGTTATATGCGAAAAGCTGATTGTATATCGTTTTCCTTGCCCTTTGAACATAAAAAATAAAATGACGAGTGGTAAAATTTTTTGAAAAAATCTGAAAAAATTCAGGAATACTTTTTAGACCATAAAGAACCTAATTCCGGTACAAGGGTGTGAAAATTAAAACAAAGCTGTTTTGGTGGGACACCCTAAGGTATATAAATTTTTTTTAATAAATTCATTTTATTTTAGTTGTCTTTGCTTTTACATTAATTTTAATCGTAATATATTTCCGTGTCGTATGTTGTTAAATTTTCGTCTCGTATGTCGCAACCTTGAAATTTTAATCTTATCGCGCCTACAGAGGTGTCACTTCAAAAATATCGTTCTTACTTCTAAATCGAAATTAATATTTTCTTTCAAATACTCATAAATTTAATTTTTGCTTCAAATTTAATGCTTTCCTTCGTATTAAAAATTGAAATAGATTATTTTTCTAAATGTTTTCCTATCGAAATGACAGGATGTTAGTTTTAGAATTATTTTTACTTAATTTATTAATGAACAATTTTTAATTTGTTACTAATTAATTTAACTATGAAGTTTAAAAAATTATTTAGTGTCATTATTTACGAATTTATTTAAAACATAAATATACCAAAACAATTTGATTAATTTGTTTTCGATTATTATTAAGTTTTAATATATTTTATTTCTATCTATTAATACATGTTTCTAATTTTTTATTCATACACGGTAGACGTTATTCTATTTTTAATTAAACTGTCAAAAAACATATACCGCGTTCGATTTGATTATCTAATGCAAATGTAAAAAATGTATGTAAACTCAGTTATTTTTTCACGCACTTATTTTAGCCGTGTTCGATTTGACTGAAGCAATTGATACAACTGAAAAACTGAATACCACGCACCTTTTCTTACAAATTTTAACCAAAACAAACCAAAACAAAAAAAAACAAGAGACAAAAAAAACAAAAATACTGAGATGATTATATTTATTTTTTCAAATAATTATGTCACAAAAATTTTTTTCTTTTAATTTTTTAATTTGCTCACAAAAAGTGTTTTCGTAAATTCTTTTATTTTATCTTAAGAGTGTAAAGAGAAAAAATAAAAATAAAGTCCACATGGTTAAAAAGATCCACTTTTAGCTCTTAAAACTTAAATAGCTAATAAGAAACAGTTGCCTAAAGAGTCTACAGAGAAAACGATTTAGAATCTTAAAATATTTATTGGTTTGTAGCATGAAATTAGTTGAGAAACACTGTTTTAAATTATTGTTTTTCAATATTAGATTTTGATGTTCTAAAATTATTGACAAGGATTATTTAAACTATTCAATAATTTCGTATGAAGAGAATTATTTGACCTTCTTTTATTCGTAATATTATTTTAACCGAATGGGAGGGGGTATCAGTCTTGTTAATATGCAATTTTTTTATTTTTGATCTATATGTGTGACAACTCCGTATACTCCAGTTCGTGATATTGACCTACGAGATACGTGAGATATCACATATCATTGGCCATATCATTGAGATATCACTAGTCTGGTGATTTCTTAGGGATTATTGCGGATGAAATGTATTCAGTTAACGGTAGCCCCCCCCCCATTGAGGAAGACTGTGCGTCACATGATCAAGGAATATAGCAAACAAGGAGTATTGCAAACAAATAAACCGGTAACTGGATCGCTTATCTTGATAGTCGGACCAAATATAAATACTGTATACGGAGTGCTAGAGAGAGAGAGAAACAGAAAAAGAGAGAGAGAGAGAGAGAGAGAGAGAGAGAGAGAGAGAGAGAGAGAGAGAGAGAGAGAGAGAGAGAGAGAGAGAGAGAGAGAGAAAGAGAGAGAGAAAGAGAGAGAGAGAGAAAGAGAGAGAGAGAGAGAGAGAGAGAGAGAGAGAGAGAGAGAGAGAGAGAGAGAGAGAGAGAGAGAGAGAGAGAGAGAGAGAGAGAGAGAGAGAGAGAGAGAGAGAGAGAGAGAGAGAGAGAGAGAGAGAGGAGAGAGAGAGAGAGAGAGAGCATAGTTGAATTTTTGTGAATCAATCGAGAATTTTCCTATTTCAGTAAGCCTTCATTAAACACTTTAAAAAAAAAAGAAACAAATACCAATCAGGTGTACTGCTGATGCCATCAGAGGTATATGGATCTATGGAAGAAATAGCACAACATCTGATTTGTACACATTTCCCGGGCAGTATCACTGCTGCTGAAAAAAATTCAAAACTGTGTATCCAAATAAAGATAGTTGGATCTAAGATCGGCATGTGTTGAACATAAGATCTGTGAGATGGGTTATAGACCCCTTCAATCCCTTCAGATATCCTGCAGTAATATGCTGCCAAATGCTTCGGTCGCAAGTGAATACTGGTTAGTGTGTCAAAACAACTATTTTGTAGTAATCCGGCTTAGCAAGAGTTGTTGAATTGTCCCCAAATTGATATCAATTTTAAGTCAGTAAAAAAACTAATCTCGATAATACCTGACGCAAGGAATAATAGCTTATATCAAAATAATCACATCAACAATACTAGTAACAATTGCATTTCACTCATTCCGTGCATGTACAACCTTAAGTAGCTTTCGAAGAATGGTTGAAGTTGTTTTCATGTGTAACGATGACACATAAACATTAAACAGTTTGTTTGAAAAAAATTCTTTAATGGAATTACCCAACGATATATCGTTGTCAGCAATTTAGTTTCACAATAAACAAATAAACATCAAGCGTAAATATTCGCAAATACTATATCCACAGCAACTAAACTATCAACAATAAATCATTTTTTTTATTTCACTTACCACTTTGTTGTAGAATGTTTTGTTGTAATGCGATTAAAGGTTCTGTTGTTTGTCCAGTTATTGCTTTTTGTGCTGCTGCTAATTGTATTCTTGGATCCTCCCATTGCGTTGATTCTGTTAAATGACTGAAATAAAGAAAAAAAACAATAAAATTAATTTAATTTTGTTTATAATTAGAACAACAAATAGGAATTTCCAATTCGATGGAAATAAAATTAACAAATTCTTCATATATCGATTTTTCTTTTACATATTTATACCGGCAACGATGTAGTCATGTAAAAAAACATAGGTTGCTTGGACAACGGCAAATGTATACAATAGCAAAGAGTGTTTTAATGTATGCATATTTAGACATTACAAACTATAAAAAAAACAAGAATATGAATTTTAAAAAAAAAATCCAAAAATAAATTTTCACGAAAGAAAAATATCTTGATATGATATTTTTCATTTACAGAAATAGATGATATTTTCAAAATAAAAATAATCATACGAACACACATGCACATGCCATCTCCATATATCGATAAATTATCGACCTCAGCCATATGGAGATTTATGGTCTATCTATATCTACGTCATTATTTTTAGTCGGTTAGGTTTACGTCTTTGGTTTGCGGCTCAAAACAACTTGCTTTACAGACAATGAACCGGCCTGAAAATTCAACTTTATGGGTTATTTGTTGTTATTATTTTTATAATATAAACAAAAACGTTTAACTACATTAAAAAATTATAAATAATAACATAAAAAAAAATTATTTTTCTATTGTTTCGTTTTATTTCCGATGTAATCCATTCATCTAAATTTGGTTAAGAAAACCACAATTTCTATATTATTTTTTATCTTTACAACAAAATCACTTGTTTACATAAGTTATCTTATCATATTTGATTAAACGTATTATTATAAAGATACAAAGTATAAAATATATCTAATTTAAAGTAAAATAATTGTAATAATAAAAAAACATTAGCTTTTGAACAGGTCGGCATTAAATTATAATCAATCAAAAAAAAAAAATTTAAACAGGAAACTTAAGACGATATAATAATGTGCGACGTAAATTTAATCGAATTAAAAGATTTGATTTGAACAAAAAAAAGTAAGTGTAATTTGGCTATGTAACCTCGATTCGAGATTCACATGCTTATCGCTTCGGAGTGTATGACTGTCAAATGGGTCATATAAAGGTGTAATACGAGGTATGATGAAAAGGAGTGTGATATTGTGTGGTACTTAAAATTAACTTTAGGAAGGCTGTGATACAAGTATGTATGTCATCTTCGTAAAAGAAAAAGAATCAAGGCTGTCATTTAGACTAAAGTGACAAGGATCAACATCATGACCAGTAGCTACGCTGACTAGGATTACAATCGAGGAAGAAAAGGTTCAGGTGATGCCCACCACGTCAGCTGTGATGACCAGCACGTTTACTAAATAACATATTGAGTTCTCTGTAAGGCACAGAAGCTCTGCGGTCTCAGAGGCAAAGCTTTAGGTCTAGCTAACAACAAGACACAGTATGGACACTAATGCTAATTCACATAAAGCATAAGCTTGTGATTAAGAAAAATGAAAATTAATTTCCATAGATTCCATGGAATTAATTTTCATTGAATAGATAGCATTCATTAGTGGCGGACGTCGATGGCGTTTTAAAACATAACCACAAATTTTAGCGTGACTCGAAGTGTTAGTCTGAGGTTTGCAATATTTTAAATTCTAAAGGTAAAATTAACAGATTTAAGTGATTGTGATTTGTGATCAGATCGCAGTTGACATGATGTCGAAATTGAAACTGAACAACTGACATACCGATTGAACCCACAGCAGTCCTGATCTGAACAATAGATTCATCTCCGCGATGCTTTTAATGTTGATGAAGATACAAATAACGTGGAAAGAATGATAATTTTGCTGACCACTTACATTGGAAGGCCGCACCACATACACTAGTACGCGCTAGACGGATGTCGTATATTAGATAATATGGCTAACCAAACCTATAATATGGCCAACCAAACCTATAACCACCCCAGAAAACGCCAGTTGATAGACATGACATCACCCCGCCAATGGTGATTTGTCACAAGTGCATATTTTTGTTTGATTAGTTGACCAAATCAGACCAAATGAAATGAATTCCATTATTTCGGGTAAAATCTCAGTTGAAAAGCATTTGAGGCTCACATCAATGTGGAATACTGTAATTCCTTCTAGTCGATCAAGTACATTTGCAAATATTTAAAAGAGCAGCGATATGGTTGTTTTCGGTATAACAAATGAAAAAGACGAAATATCTCAGTGCATCTTTTTATTTACGATCCCGGTCGGTGTTCACCAAAGGAGCGTCCTCAGCCCAACACTATTCATCGTTGTCCTGAACTTCCTCTTGAACTCAATACACGAAGAACTTGAGATTGATATCGACTTTGTAGATGATTTAGCATTTGGAACCAATGATCCTGTTTTGCTACAATTTGTTCTCAACAAGTTTGTACGGATCTTGCACGATAATGGTTTTAGAGTGAGTGTGATCAAGACTGAATACATGTTTTGCAACAACTCCGGAATTGACTTACTAATACCTGATTTCTACATAAATGGGCAAAAATTAACTGTTTTTGCAAAGTTTAAATATCTTGGTTCCATGGTGAATAACCAATTTTCTTGCGATGATGATGTGGCTCATCGAGTGAATGTCGGCTGGCAAAAATGGAAAGAGAGCTCGTCTATTTTGTGTGACAAGAAAATGCCAATGAAACTAAAGAGGACGCTTTACACAACAATAATACGCCCAGCATTAACTTACTCATCTCAATGTTGGACAACATACAAGGCTCATAAAGACAAGATGACTGCTACTGAAATGAAAATGCTAAGATTTTCGGAGGGTGTGATTTTAGAAACGATAGAATTAGTTGGTATTGTCACGCGAATAGAAGACCAAGAGAAAATCCAGTTCAAATGGCAACATTGAACCAGCATATGTGAAGCAAGGATGAAAGAAGAACACTTTGCTAGCACAAATGCAAAATCAGCAGCAACAAATTGACCTCAGCGATGAAATGATTCAGAATCAAAACACATGGAGAATGACACTGAAAAGAAATCGCCAACCTCACCGGTGATACATGCAGCGAAAAAAATAGTGATATTTTTAATGTAATATTAGTTCCATTATATTGAATAAAAGACAAGGAAGAAGAAGTTGAAGTTAAATTTGTTTTTTTCCATTCGATTTTGTTGGCATTTGAAATTTGCTCTATTATTCTGCTGCCACCTATTTCAATAGTTTTCTCGTTTTCTTCTCATGTTTTTTTTGCTTTTAGTAATTTTGTTTTGTCTGGCCCGGCTAGCTCAGTCGGTAGAGCCTGTGAATTTTTATTCTCAGGAAAAATGTAGTGAGCCGAACTTCCTCCTTTCGTCGTGTCCTGTGATGGGCGAAAAATTCCTTGTCAAGTTTACTTCCAGTTTCCGTCCTCTTTACCTATAGTAATATACTATAGATGAAAATGTAAACATGCATTTTCCAATTCTGTAAAACTATTTTGTGTGCAACACACTTATTATTTCTTACGAGTACATTTGACACAGGAAGCCGGTATTAAATTATTTATT
Organism: Diogma glabrata; assembly: GCA_963693315.1. NCBI lineage: Eukaryota > Metazoa > Arthropoda > Insecta > Diptera > Cylindrotomidae > Diogma > Diogma glabrata. The sequence goes on from OY856186.1 coordinate 387,996,769, forward strand.
ATTTTCTATTTTTTTTTCACCTATTTATGAAAAACAAAAGAGAATTCTAAATTAAATTGATAAAAAAAAATTACGCTGACAACTTTCTTTTTGGCCCGTACCATATGAATCTTTTAGTTTTTTTTATAGAAAGTTAGTCAGTTAGTGGCAGATTTTGGACAGTTGGGTTTTGTAGATTGTGTTAGAAAGGTGGTGGTTGGGAGTTGAACTAGACGGGTTTTATTAGTGTATCAGGCAGTGGAATTGTAAATGGAGACTTAAGTCAAATGGTCGAAATAACTTAGTGAAATCTAATATTAAAGTTGACCAAAAATAATAACTTAAGAGTTGTTTTATTAAAGTTACATATGGAATGTTATAAATAAAGTTTACCAATGAATAAGGAAGATAGATATTTGTTTGTGTTGATAAGGAAACCAAACCAATTCTGTTGCGGTAATAATAACTGGATATACATTATTTTTACATTAAAATAAAATGAATTGCTGGGTAAATACTATAGGGAGAGTTCCAACATGACCGTTTTTGGATGCCATTTAATGCACGTTGGTGAATTTTGTTTATCTTAAATTTTCTGTACAGAAGTTGTTCAGCTTGAGCTAAAGCGGGTGAATGTAAGTGTTGCGTGCACGACCACGGTCGAGCTTCATGGTCTACCAGGCTTCCTGCTACAAACGGAAAACCGTTTATAAACAGCTGTACCCGACTTACCGCTGGCATCTCGATGATTTGAATGATCAGTGCCAAATTTATGAAGATATAAAGGAATCCTTGATTGAGCGTATTTTGTCATGTCAACTCTTACAGTCGAGAACGATCCGTACTGGATGCGCTCAAGAATTCCATCATATCTTCATAAAATTGGCACTGAACATTCAAATCAACGAGACGCCAGATTGCAATATTTACAAAAAAAGCGCAATGGCAACGATTCTATAAGTATTGAAATTGATTGTTTGGAACGAATGCCATCAAGAGGTTGGAGGCACTAAATAGAACTTTGGTGGAACCATGATTCTGTTCTTCAATATTAATCAACAAACTCTTTCAGTTATTCCCCAAACAACTGTAGCTGACGAACTAAACGACTCTGCTTAAAATAATCAACATTGTGTGTTTTTGCAGCCAGATAAAAATACAGAGGTGATTATAAAGCAATTATTGAACATTGGTAACACCACAACATAAACTATATATGTAGATTTAAATTAGTTGACGGAATCAAAGGAAGAGCTCATTCAGCGTGTTTTTCCAAACGTTGCACAACAATTCAAAAACCAAAATTACCTGATCAAACGAACAATATTGACAACGAAAAACAAAGATGACAATCCAGATGACTCCACACGATTGTTCAAAATTTTACTTCGATATTAATCAACCTCGACTATGCAATGGAACGAAACTGACCGTGAAATAAGTTAATGAATAACGTCATCGAGGCAACGGACATCAAGAGAGCACAGGGAATAGAAAGGAGAGCATGTTTTGATACCGCGTATCCCGATGATTCTGTCATGCGAATTTTAGCGGCTGTATTTCCACGTATTTGGTCTTTGCCATGACTATTAATAAATTACATAGTCAATCTTTAGAAGTTTGCGAAATTTTCTTGGACTTATTGTGTTTTATGAATCATTTATATCATTATGCATCAGACAACAAACAAAGTTCACCGGGTCATCTAGTTATAATATAATACCAGGAAAATAGACGAAAGTTGTTAATTCATTTACACAAGAAACGTTGGATCAAATAGTAGGCTTCTTTGTTTTAAAAAATGTGAGGGGTTTCAAATAAAGCCGGCTTGTAAATCCTATAAACCCTCATAACAGGACAATTATAATTTAGTTAGATAGTAGAGTGAGGTAATAACACCTGATCGTTGGATTTGCACACTGCAAACAAGTTGAAAAAACATAGAGCAAGCAACAGCTTGGGGAACTGTAACTATGTACATCAAAAGATCTGACAAAACTATAAGTAATAATTTCCTATGGGCGGTGATATTTCGAAATAACTTTTTGCGAAAATTTCGCAAGCAAGTTGATTAATAATAGAACGAGGCCGTAGGCTAAGGACTATTGTCAATGCCATGTACTTGAGGAATTTTCCAAAAAATTATGAGAATTTATCACCGGTTGAGCGGAATTCGGAAGAACTTTATGCACTATACGTAAATGATTTTTATTTATTCTGCTCTACTATCGAAAATTGAAAATAAGCAAACAATCATAAAAATATTATAAATGGCAGATGCAACTTCACTATCAAAATTATTTTACAGGAAAAACAATTCGTTTATTCAAGAAATATTATTTTAAGACATTTATAAACTTATAATTCTACTAATTCAAATTTTTGTAAAAAAAAAAATTTTTCGTGATAGTCGCCCGTGATATAGATAAATTATTTAATAGTCTCCCTATTATTCGTATAATTAAAATATGATTGGTCAAATTGAATGATGGTCATTACATTTTAGAGAATTTTATTGGGTTAAATTCAAATAAAAATAAATCAAAAAATTTTCTCTAAAATCCTAGGCGATAATATCACTTCAAACGATTGCAGATCGCATGCAATACAAAATAAAAGCAAAATGCTGCCTCTATTAGCAAGGAGATGATGTTAAACTAGTTTCCTTCCAGTTGCAATTAAAAATTATAGACAGGGAAGTTATCTATTTTGCCCAAATAAACAAAATTAAATAAAAGAGGGTACCCCGAGACGAAAATGGTTTAAAATTAAAGCGAAGGTAAGCCCGCTTGAAATTAATTTTTACAAAAGATACTGAATTCCAAGATAAGGATTTGTTAAGATATAAATCATAAAACTAGAAAGATTTCTATACAAATTTTTAAATTAGTTTATAACCTAACATATTGTGTTTAATGATAATTACATATTCATTAAAATATAATAATAATTACTTACAGGAAGAAAAATGTAATGTAATGTCAACTTTAAAAACCTTGTCATAATTGACATATTATCATATAAACTTAATTTTATGATTAAATGTTTTTTATATTATCGAAGCTTTTAATGTTTTAGATTAATTTACAACTATTAATTTGTTTGATTAATTGATTTTTATTCAATTTTGGTTTACAGTTATTATTGTTTTATATTAAGACAAATTAAGGAAGTGATTACATTTAAAGCTGTTGTTAAATTGAATGTCATTTGATTTCGATTAATTTTGTTTAATTTTTTTATGAGGTTTTGCAAGACATTCGATTATTGTTCAGAGCGACATAAAGCTTAAGGTAATTTAATCAAGTTTCTGCAAAACAATCTTTGAAACAGATGGACTCAAAACCTATTAGGTTTTGGACAATAGTGTCTTCTGATATACAGAGGAAAAACGAAGAACGTATGAAGATCAGTGAAAAACAAATTAAAACATACAAATTTAAAATCAATTTTGCACTATAAAGCAAAAACATCCAACCCTGCAAAAATCAACAAACTTTTAACATCGAAAAACGTCAAAAATTAAGCAAAAGATTTTGAAAATTTTTTCATGAATGTAGTATCGATGAAAAATTAAAATTAAAAAAAAATCGTATAAAAATAAACATTTTTGTTGTCAGTGTAATAATTCCTTACTTAAAATCGGTTGACCCGTTCGACCACAACTTAACTTTTAACTTTCATTATCTTTGAAATTCTTAACATATTTCGAGCCACCCTGTGTCATAACTAATAGCATAATTTTTTTTATTATGCTAACGATTACCGAAGTTTCAAGAAAATCGAAAATGGTCTGGTTCAAATTGTTTATTTTATCATAGTTTTGATTCGATTTTCTACCCACTTAGGTGTTTTCCGACCGAAATATATTCGAATATTAATTCCAACCTCGTTTGGTTCAATTCAATAAAATTTTACCACCAGCGGCGTTGCAATGTAAAATAAAGAAAATTTTGGCGGAAGCTATAAAACACGAATTCGAACTTAAATAAAAATTACCAACTTCAATATCACATGTTTTTAAAATTCGATCATTCAACGGATCCCAAATCAAAGATTAAGATAAGTAATTATAAATTTTTGAATAATTGATATGAAATCTCTCAATCAAACTTATTTGCTTTTTTAATGAAATCAAAACTAATTATATTTTCATTAAGAAAGGAAGTATAAATTTCGCGATCACAAAAATTGAGTCAATCTGCAAACAAATCAAATTAATTATGTTCCTTAGCTCGTGATCGACCCACATAATTACGATCGAATTAATACAGTTGAAAATAAACTCAACCAATCAGATTTATATCAATATATACTTATAAATATAATATCTTCGTTTGTTACGTTGATTACGAGTCTTTTTCTTTAAGAATAAATTGCATACGTTGATTTAGTACTCACATAACTGCTGTTTTAGTATTTATTATTATTTTATTTATATGGTAAATGAAAAGGAAAATAAATCTATAAAAATAATTATACTAACAATAAAACAAAAAAAATATAAACCGGATGTTTTGGAGTTTTATTTTCAATAGAAAGATGTTTTAATTTTTTGGCTTCAGCATTCGTTATTTGGATCATGTGAGACGATCAATCTATTAATATGTATATATTATATACGAAAGAAAAAAAAATATTTAGGCTATTATTTTTTCTCTCCTCTTAATAAATCATAAAAAAATACATTTATATGATATTTTCTTTTCTTTTGCTTTGTAATTTTATTTTTGAAAAAAAAAACATGATTTATTCTATATACATATCACCAAAATATATTTCTAGATTTATTTATGTTGTGGCTTAAATACGGTTTGACAAGCAAGCCCTTCAAAAAATATCATTCCTTGTCGGGGTCACCAATGTAGGGCAGAATAAAAATATTTTCAACTTGGAATTAAAGAGTAACCGATTTTAAAAAATAACATAATTTAGCTCTTTAAAAACCAACACTTACATGATTCGTCAAAAGTACAAAATTCAAAAATGATTAATATATTACTCATCTTATTTTAGTTTACAGACAAAAGTTTTTATAGTTGAATAATTTTAAATATAAAAATTTCAAAAAAAAATTAATTTATTATTCTCTTAATATCATATAATAAATCTAATTAACAAATAAATTAAAAATAAAAACATATACATATTTTACAATTCTTGTATTTTAATGTAAAATAAAATTATTGCTTTACAAAAAAAAATAAGACGATAAAGTAAATACATTCAAAGAAAATGATGAGTTTAATTTTCGCTAATGGCGCCTGTTGTCTGAGTTAGAGATGGTTTATTTTCAAACAATTTTTAATTTTAGATCTGATCAACTCAATATTTCAACAACGACACAATATGTTTTTTTTTCAAAAAAACAAAAATAAATAAATAAATATCTTACGCAAACATATTCATACTATATACTATAAAAAAACGAAAATTTATGATTGTATTCTGTGTAATTTTATTTTATTTATTTAAATTATTATTATAAGTTTTTAGTGTTAATTTAACATAAAATTATAAGCAAAGTAAATTTGTTTGATAAATATGTCTTACAATGTTTTTTTCACTAATAAATAGTGAATTAAATATTATTTGTTTATAAATAATTTCATAATTTTATTTGTAATTGTATGTATGTACAGTAAAAAGTTAAAATAATTTTTTTGTTACTTTCATTGGTGACAAGTTTTTGGCAAAACTAGATTTAAACTAGAAAATAAAAATTTAAAGAAATTGAAATACTAGACTTTGATTAGCAAGGTGGTGTAATTTGCACTTTGAATAATTTGAATTTTAAAAGAAATTGGATCAAACATGTGTTCATCAATCATAAAGAAAGAAGAAGGTTTTCTTTTAGTACAAATTAAGTTATTAGTTTAGTAGTGGCTCAGGCAATTGGTGGCAATTTTTGAAAGTATTTCAACACCGTAAAAAAACATGTTCTATTTTCAATTAAAATGCGGTCGAAAAATTACTAATATTAAAAGGCTATAGTAGTATCATCTGTGCAACATTTCCTTGTACAATGTATGGCTTGAAAATGAAATATTATAAAATACAAAAATCCCCTAATTGGGAAATATAAAATTAAACAGTTTTCAATTATCTAATTTTAGAACAATCATCCTTCTTAGTTGTTTTCCTAGTGTTCTAAGAAAATAGAAACATTAAAAAATTTCAGTAACTTCAGTATCTTTTAATTAATTGAAACAATTGGAAAATAGCAGATTTGCAAAAGGCATAAATTTAACAAAAACGAAGAAATATAAATTAGGAAAATGATAAAAAAAAATAAAGAAATGAGGAAATGAGGAAATTAAAAACAAGAAAACAAAAAAAAAACAAAATAGAAAAAAACTAATAAATTAGAGTTTATGAAAGAAGTTAAGAAGAAAATTGGAACCGAAAAAATTCGAAATTTAGAATTAAGAACTAAAACTTTATAACTAAGAAGATAAGAAAATGGAAGTTAAACTATTAGAATTTTAAAACGAACTATATCGAGAAAACCGAAAACTAAATATTGCGAGAATGGAATTTTTAAATTAACAAATGTTTTATTTTCATACTTATTTAATTATCATTTGTGCATTATACTTTTCTACTTTCTTAAATATTCTCCTTTTTTTCTGTAACTTTGCTAATGTTTCAAATTTTTTGAATTTTCCGAACTTTTATATGCTAGTTTTACAATGTTCTAAATTTCCTTCAATAATTTTACAATTTTCCATCTTTATTTTTCGAATTTCCTTATTTTCTAATTTATTAGTTTTAATTTTCGAAATTCTTTTCTTTTATTTTTCCTAAGAAATTAGAAAATTGGAGAATTAAAAACTAATATATTAGAAGATTAAATAAATTTAAAAAATAAGAATACGAAAATTATAAAAATTATAAAATTACTAAAAAATAAAAATAAAATAGAATAAAGAAAATTGGAAAAATTGAAAAAATTAGAAAAATTGAACATTGAACAAATTAAAAATTTGGTGATTGAGGGAATAGAAATTAGAAAACTAGGAAATATGAAATACGAAAAAATTGAAAATTGGCATTTGGTATTATGAGTTTTTAATTTCCCAAGTCTTCTAATTGGTGCAATGCCAGTGTCTGTATATTCTAATTTTTCGTAGAAGTAAAATAAATATTTTCTACAATTTAAAAACTTATTCTACGTCTACAAAATACAAAATGGATTATTATGGAATGGTATTATTATGGTTAGAAAATGGAATATTGTAAAATACAAAAATCTCAAATCGGCAAATTTAAAATTAGAAAATTTTTCAATTTTCTAATTTGATAATGTTCTATCTTACTTGTTTTACTAGTTTTCTAAGACAATAGGCAAATTAGAAAATTTCAGACATATTATTTGCAATTTCAAATCTCCAAGTTGTCTATTTTTTTAATTTTCCAACGTATTTGGAGTGCTGTTCTGAATCTCAATGACGAACTTTTCTGATACGCTATCTAACTGCATCCAACTTCCACAACTTTCAATCAGTTGAAACAATTGGGAAATAGACGATTTGCAGCCGAAATGTAAATTAGGAAAATTATAATAAAATAAAGAAATGAGAAAATTAAAAAACAAGAAAAACAAAAGAGAATATTAGGCATTTTTAAATTAAAAATTATCAAACATTTTTATATTCTTATTTAATTTTGCAATTTTCGGATATTCTACATTTGTGTATTCTACTTTTCTCCTTTTTAAATATTCTATATTTTTTTGCAACTTTATTAATGTTTTGAATTTTTTAATTTTCTTAACTTTTTAAAGCTAGTTTTACAATGTTCTAAATTTCTTTTAATAATTTTATAATATTTCATTTGTTATTTTTCGAATTTCGAATTAAATGATAATAATTTATTAGTTTTTAATTTTAAAAATTCCTTTCTTTTTATTTTTTCTTAGAAGCTAGAAAATTGAAGAATTATAAGGTAATAAATTAGAAGATAAAAAAATTCGAAAAATAAGAAAATGGAAATCATAAAAATTATAAAATTACTAAAGATTAGAGGCAAATAAACTAGAATAAAGAAGAATGGAAAATAAAAAATTGGAAAAGTTAGATATGTTGAAAATTGAAAAAATAAAAAATTTGGTAATTGAGAGAATAGAAAATAAAAAAATTCGAATATTGGCATTTGGCAAATTAAAAATTATTAGTTTTTAATTTTCAAAGTCTTTTAATTTGTGCAATTCTATATTCTGCTTTTTTGATTTCTAAATATTTTTATTTTTTTCAGTTTTTCACTTTCCTTCTACTTTTGCCTTTCTACCTACCTTTTTTACCAATAAACTAATTTTTAAAGTTACGTCTTTCTATTTTGAATTTTCTAATTTCGAAATTTTCTGATTTGGTCTACAACTGCATAAGTTTCTATGATAAGAACTTTTTTAAAGCTTAGCGGTTTCTAGCTGAATCCATCTTTTACTATTTTTGACTAATAATTGTAAAATATCAAAAACTCGTAAACTTTTTAAATTCAAAGGTTGGCTAGAAAGTTAGCGGGTCAGCAACAATATTAGTAAGATACAGGCAGAAGTATAAAATGGAAAATTTTAAAATTAAAATATTAAAAAATTAGGAAAATAGAAATGCAAATTTATAACAAAAACATAGAGGAAAGGAAAATAAAAATAGAGAATGAGAGAACTAAAACACAAGAAATTAAAACGAAAAAAAACTACAATATTAGAGTTTATGAAAGTAGATAAAAAGAGAATTAGAACAAAAAATTCGAAATTTAGAATTAAGAACAAAAAATTAATAACCATAAAGGTAAGAAAATGGTTTCGGCTCTAAATGTTAAAACTATATTGAGAAAATAGAAAATTTAAAACTGCGAAAATGAAATTTCAAAATTCAAAATTAACACATTTTCCATTCCATTATTTATTCAATTATAATTTTGCAATTTTCTAATGTTCTAAATTTGTATGTTCTATCATTTAACTTATTCTACTTTCTCCAATTTGCAAACGTTAATTTTCCTGATTTCATATTTCCTAGTTTCCTATTTTCTCAATTAAAAAATTTAAAAATTTTGTAATTTTAACTTCACTAATTTTAACTTCACTTTTTTCTATTTGCCGAATGCTATTTTTACGATTTCCTAAATTTCCTTCAATAATTTTAGATTTTTTTTTTCAAGCTTCTTTACCTTATTAGCTTCTTTACTTTATTATTTTTGGTTCTTAAATGTTCTAATTTTCTAGCTGCCAAGAAAAATAAAAATAAAAATTTCAATTTTTAATTTTCTTTGGAAATCAGTAAATTTGAGGATTTAAAACTAATAAATTAGAATAGAAAGAATCTCAAACAATAAGAAAATGGAAGAATTATAAAATTATTCAAGAAAAATTGGAAAAATATAAAACCAGAATAAAGAATATTGAAATATAATAAAAATGTAAAAATCACTAAGGTCGGCAATTGAAAAAATTAAAAATTTGGCAGATAGAATAAAAAACTAGAAAATATGAAATGTGAAACAAAATTTAGCATTTGAAAACAGTAGAAAAAAGTTTAATCTAACTCCACAAAAAAGTAGAATATACAGATTCAGAAATTGGTCCGAATAAAAGACTGAGTTAGAATCTTGAAAGCTTCTAATTTTTAAATATTCTTATTTTCAATTTTTCAGTTTTTCACTTTCCTTATCTTTTATTTCTGCTTTTCCAACTACCTTATTTCCCAATAAACTAATATTTCCAGTTTATGTTTTTAAATTTTGAATTTTCTAATTTCACAATTTTTTGGTTTGGTCTACAACTGCATAAGCTTCTATGATAAGAACTTTTTTAAAGCTTAGCGGTTTCTTACTGAATCCAACTTTAACCACTTTTGACTAATAATTATTAAATACCGAAAATTTGCAAACCAAGTTTCAAGATTTTTGAGCTTAGATGACGAAATTTGCAAATTTCACAAAAAATGAAACTAACGGTGACTAACGTTATTATAAAATCAGCAAATAAAAAAAATTAGAAAATAGAAAAACTACTAGAAAGATTGAAGAGTAGGCAAATGTAAAATTAGAAAGATAGCGGGTCAACAACTAGTTAATTAAAAAACAGGCAGAAGTATAAAATGGAAAATTTTAAAATCAGAATATTAAAAAAAAAATTAAGAAAATGGAAGCCAAAAAATGCAAAAATGCAAAAAATGGAACCCTTTTGTTTTGCTTGTCCAATTTACAACTTTGTCAATTTATCATTTTTTAATTTTGTTATTTTGTCTATTTTACAACGTAAAAGCTTTTAAATGGAGTGCTGCGCGAAAACTATATTAAGAACTGTTCTGATACGTCTTCAGATTTGTATAAACTGCAAATTTGACAGTAAGAATGTAGTTAGGAACATTAGGAAAATAAAGAAAAATGCAAAAATGAGAAAATTAAAAAACAAGAAAAACAATAACAACTAAAAATTAGAGTTTATGAAAGTAGGTAAATAGAAAATTAGGGCAAAAAACTATATTGAAAAAATAGAAGATTACAAAATGACAAAAATGGCGTTTTCAATTAAAAAATTAACAAATAGTGTCCTCAATGTTGATTTTATATTTTCTAATATTCTTGATTTGTATACATATTCTACTTTTTTACTTATTCTACTTTTTTCTGCAATTTTCCTAACATTTTATATTTGCTTGTTTCCTATTTTTTCAATTACAGAATTTTAAAATTTTTATAATTTTTAACTTTACCGATTGGCTTAATTTTTTATTTTCTAAACTTTCTTTGCTAGTTTTCCATTTTTTAAATTTTCTTTAATAGTTTTATAGTTTTCCATTTTTTATTTTTCGTTTTTGTTTATCTTCTAGATTTTTAGTTTTTACGTTTTACGTTTTACGTTTTACGTTTTAGGTTTTACGTTTTACGTTTACGTTCTAAATTTTCTAAATCTTTTATTTTCAAGAACAAATAGAAAATGTGGTTTACAATTACGGATTGAAAGATCATAGGAAAATAAAACAATGGAAAAATTAGTAAACTTAAAAATTTAGCAATTGAGAGAAGAGAAAACTGGGAAATATAAAATGTAGAAAATTGGCATTTGAAAATTGTAGAAAAAAGTAAAACGAGTAAAAAATGGAGAATAAACAGATTTGAAATTGCGCAAATTAGAATTTCTAAATGTTCTTAATTTTTTGTTTTTCCGATTTCCCTCTTTCCAAATCCTCTATCTCTACACTACCTCAACTACCAGTAAACTAATATTTAGAATTTTAGTTTTCCAACTTTTTCAATTTTCTTTTGTAAACTAAAATATTCTGATTCTGTCTACAACTGCATAAGCTTCTATGAGAAAGCTTTTCTGGAACGGAGCTGTTTCTAAATTAATCCAACTGTTGGTAAAATTTGCAAATTTTACAAAACAGTAATAAAATTAGTTAATTATAAAATTGGCGAATGAAAAAATTAGAAAATTAAAAAGAAATATAAGGAAGTTAGGAAAGCGGGCAAAAGAAAAATTAGAAATTTGTCATGTCGGCAACTAGAAAATTATGAACCAAGAGGTATGAAAGGGAAAATTTTAAATTTGAATATTAAAAAAGTTAAGATAAAAGTTAAAATCGAAAACAAAAAAATAAAAAAAATTAAAATCTAGTCAATTTATAATTTTCCTATTGTCTTCGTATTCTAATTTTTTAAAGAAAAATAGGAAATTGTAAAATTTGATAATTTGAAAATTAACAAATTAATTTGGAAAGTAAAGATATGTATAATTAGTAATAAAAGACAAATGGACAAAAAATAGAAAACAAGAAAACTTAGGAAACGACGGGTTTTAAAAAAAACCTTTTCGTCTACGTTGACCCACCCTGAATTCAAAAGTTGATCTTTTCAAATAATAATCGAATATTATATAGTAAAAGCTAATTTGTTTTTATTCTCGACTCCATATGATCTATCTTATTATTAAGATAATTTAAATCGTGATTTACAATTAAATTAAATGAATTTTATATCTTGAAAGAACAAAAAAAAACCAAGTGAAGATGTACAATAATCAACAGTAATGAACGCTGCTTATTCTGATATTTATTTTAATTGTATAGCTTGAAGTTACTATCAATTGGGAAGAAAAAAGCTAATCTTATTTCATTTATTATTACTATTTTTAAACAAAGAAGAATAAAACAAGTGTATTTTCTTCGTGTATTATTTTATGAGAATTTATATGAAATAATAATTGATTATTATTATATTATATATCGTAATTATGGGAAAGTTAATAAAATTTATTAATTTCGTGTTTTGTTTATTATATAATTAAGCAATTACATAACTATGGAATTATTTAAGTGAACTTAAAAAGATCCTAATTTCTGATTTTTACTCTATTATTTTAAATTATGAAAATTAAATAATTATTTTTGTTAAATGTTTTGATAAGTTTTTCAATTTTATTTTGTAACAACTATATCTATCGATTTCCGGTTATATCCATCTATGTTCATCGACAATTAAACTAAATATATTAAAAAGATTATTCAATTATTTTTTTTCGTAATATTTTCAAGTGTTAAATGACGTTTCTTTAATTTTAAAAAATTAAATCGAAAACATTCTTCGTCACAATCACGAGAAATTTTTTTTATCTATCACATAATGACATCACAATGATAATAAATCATAGAAATAAAAAAAAAATGTTTATAAAAAAATAAAAATCGAAATAATAACAAGTGTTTTTTGGATTTTTTTTCTATTAGAATAATATAAGTTTTATTATTTAGGCGCCAGTCGTAACAAAAAAAACTAAAAATAAATAATTAAAAATTATATTATAATTGATTGCGGTTTTGAATATAGTTTCTTATTATATAGATTATTTGCGATTTGGTTTAATAATTTTTTTATAATATTGTTTAATTTAAAATGATAAAAGAAAATAATGTATTTTCTTCATGAAATTCGAAATTATTAAAAGAAAATACTTTGATGTATAAAAACTATTATTATTAATTTTACTATAAAATTGTTTTAATTAGCGATGAAGATTGTTATTCATATCTGCATGTTTTTTATTAATGGTTAGATGAATTTTTTTTCTAAATTTCTTAATAAAAATCGTATTTGTAAATGGATTTTTAGATTGAAGTACGTTTACCTCGTTATCAGTTTGTTTTTACATGATTATTCGTCGACAGCTTAATTTGTCAATATTTATTTTATAGTTTTTTCTTTGTTGTGTTGAATTAAGCCAACAAGTTATCGATTTAGTTGATTTTAAAAAAACAAATTTTTTTCCGGCAGGCGCTACACAATTATCAGGAAAAGATAATGAAGTGGTTTTGATTAATTTGAATTGTGGTTCATTGTCTTGCAACAGTTTTAAGTCATAAAATAATTTTATTCGCAACTTAATATGTATTATAGTTGTTTCTGACTTGTTAGATATAGATTGACCAGTTTGACTTTGTTATAAATAAAAACACGAAAAATTCCTAAATGAAAATAAGAAAATTAATGTAAAATTTTTAAAAAGAATAATTAACAAAATATTAATTTCTTTAGAAAAATCAACATTTTCTTTATCATAAAATCTACAACACGTTTCGAATATACATATTATTCTATATTATTTTAAACCTTTCTAAATAATTCAAAAGAAGATTATTATGTTATGCTATAAATGCTATGATAGTGTAAGAGAGTGGAATAGTTCTACCTGTTTGCTCAATATAAAATTTGTTACAAAAATCACAATCAATTTTATAAATTAAAAAATATTAGGGTTCTTTTTTGGATTATATATATTAACTTTTTATAGTTAAGTATAAAGATATATAACAATTGTATTTTTAAAACTGATGTTGTTATATGTTAGTTAGGGCATAAATGCTTAATTTTTTAAAATTGTATTTTTATCTGTTTCATTGTTCATCAATGACTTTTACGCTGTATCGTCTTGGTCTGAAAAAATTATTGGGCAGTGTTAGTATTGTGTTTGAATCGAAGATTTTTCATCTATGCAAATAGGAATGAATACATCCAAACCACTTTTGATTCCCTACCTTGGAGTTATAGGATTAGCGCCATCAATTCATTTATGTTTTTAGTTTTTGTTAGGTTCAGAAGCTTTGTTACTAATATTTTTCCTAACAATTTCTTTGCGTAGTCACCAAGCAGATTATAAAGATATATTGGTCGACTCAATATTTCCAGATTGTTCATGACGCTTGTCCACCATAAACTTTAAATATTATTTGATATATTTATGACAAGGTCGAAAGCAATCTTTTTTAATATATTCTATCCAGGATTGATTCACATAATTGATATCATGAATTTTGTAGTTAGTTTTCGGTGTTGTAATACCGGCGGCAAACGTAGAGTACATTTATAAAATTTGATTCATAAAAAAAGTTGGCTATCCTTGGTTGGGATAAAAAAGCTTACGAAACAGCAGACAACCCGTATGGAACGTAAGAAACTCTTCAAAACCAAAAAAATCAGTGGCATGAGGATGTGACCTTAGGGATAACGCCAAGAACTTCCCATTAAAGTGAAAATTAAAAACTGCAATTTTATATATACATATTAGATATTTGCATAAAATTATAATAAATTGAAAATCTTTTTGTAAAACTCGCAATTTATCTGCATTTCAGTTTTTGGTTTACCACGCTGGATAAAATGATTTTCGTTGTGCTTAAATTATAACTTAAAAAATCTGTGACAACACTTCGGCATCAATTGATTTATAAAATGGATACTAGACTGATCGTTAAAAATTAAATGTTCCAAGACGCCACCTAAAAAAATTCTTTGTGGTCAAAAAACCCGGAGGGCATTATATTTTTTTTTTAATTAAAAAAACACGTGCCGCAAAATCATCGAAGTTGATTTTTTAATAAAATCGTTAATATCAAATAAAATATGCAGATTTAAAAAAAAGTCGTAGGAACATTTTTGTAAGAAATTTAATTCTCTACAAACAGGTCAAAAAAGGTAAAAAAATAATGCCCTCGGGGTTTTTTGACCACAAAGAATTTTTTTAGGGGGCGTCTTGGAAAATTTAATTTTTAATTACCAGTTTAATTACACATAAGTTCACTAAATTTTAAGAGTCATATGTTTAGAACAATTGGTGACCTCAGATTGTGCATCAACATTGCTAATATTTTTTCGGTTGTTCTTTGATTTTTTTGCTTCACACTTAATCCATTTTCCAGATATCTCAATAATGTAAGACTTTGATCCTTCATATAATAATAGTTCCATAACATAAAATTTCAAAGCTGCTGACTACACTAGCATCAGTGATTACTTTCAATCGATTGACTGGACTTTTCTTTGCTTAGAAAAAGATATAAATATTATTGTGGAGAAATTTTACAACACTTTATTTTATGCTATTGACAAATTCGTGCCGAAAAAGTTTAATAAAACTATAACAATGAGCCACGGATCAATAAACATCTAAGAAACTTAAGAAATAAAAGAAACAGAGCCTATAAATGGTACAAAAAATTTAACGACCAGCGATCTAAGGAGTTATACGAATCTTTAGCTAATTCATTTAAGGAAAAAACTTCAGTTTCGTACAAAGATTATACTAAAAAAAAATCGGCAATAAAATTTTGAAAGACCCTAGAGAATTTTTTTATTTCGTAAACACCAAACGGAAATGCAAAGGTTTACCAGTGAAAATGCATCTTAACGGTTCTATGGCCCAGGACCCTAAAAGTATCTCCAAGTTATTTATAGATTTTTTCCAAGACGTCTATGTCGGTGTGGTAGATGATAAGGACGGAACTGATACACATTTAAATAAACGGCGATGTTGCTGTCACATTAGACAAGTAGCAATAACTGAGGAAGATATTACATCTGGTTTCAAATCAAAACAAAGGAACTGGTCCTGACAAAATCTCTAATTTTTTTTTTTTTAAATGTGAAGTTAGTTTGTCAAAACCTTTATGTTTCTTATTCAATAAATCTCACGATTCTGGTGTATTTCCATCTCAATGGAAATCATCTTTTTTTAACACCTATATTAAAAAATGGTATAGCAGAATCGATATAAAATATTATAGAGGTTTAGCTATATTCTTTCAGCAATTCCAAAGTTTTTTGAAATGTTAGTTTGTGGCAAAAAGTCGATATCATAAATCTGACCCAAACACAACAACCTAACATCCTAAGGTAATAAGTTCTTGCATATGTTAACTGAAACTTAAATAAAATTAAATAAAAGACTAGGTATAGTCTACAAACTACAAACCGTAAGTTTCAAAGTAGCTATAAACATAACAAAACGCTTATGCAATAAGATAAGTACTAAATTTGAAGGTCAGGTCTGTTATTGAAGTCATTGAAGATCATTTACTTTCCCCTAACCCCTTTGCTAAATTTTAAAAATAACTCTGATCGTCCATGTTCAAGTAAATGGTACGTTTGCAGCAACAAAATCACAAATAATTTTTCCACATTTTCTTAAAAACTCAAAAAATAATATAACAATTGTTTAAACTAATTTCATTATAAATAACTAAACATGGTAGGTCAATGACCTTAATAGTTTTATTCATTCTCGTGATATTTGCAAAAGATGATTTTCAGTTTTTTGGAAACCACTAAAAAACATTTTCATTTTCATTAAAATCGGGCCATCAGTTATTGAGAAATCGTTCGGCAAACATTGGTTTACATACGACACACATTCACAAAAACAATAACTTCTGACTGGAAATCTTTTAGGAAAGATTACAAATTCATAAAAAGACTACACAAATCTATCTTTTAGTCCCACAATCCCAAGATCAGTCAGCGACTTATAAGGAATTTGAAACTTTATTTATACGCATATACGAGGTATTTTGGCCTCTGGGGCACATTCATTCCTATCGTTTGTGTAAGAAAAATCTTGTGAATAAACATCGGCAGGATCAGACTAGCATTATTTATGCAGATATTCGAATAACCATTGAAATTACATGACTCTGCTTAGAAGTTATTTTCAAGAGAAGCTTCGAACTATGTCACTGCTTCTGTCATACCTAAGGCAGACAAACGTTCTCATATTATACCCTCCAAATAACTTGAATTTATTTTACACAATTCTACACACAATAAAATTTTCTGCAGTCAAAACATATTTCTCGGTTGTTTTAAATCGCAGTCTACAAAACATTAATACGACCTGTACATATGGAAGTGAAAGCTAGACACTGACTCACATCGATTCTGAGAAATATATAATTAAAAAAAACATAGAGCATACAACGACGATCACACAAAAACCAGTTCATCCCGCTAAAGCATAGCCGACCTATATCTACAACAAAAAATAAGATATAAAAAAATTCGAAAGTCAGTTAAAATTAGCCCACCCTGTATTATTTTATTAAAATATTATAACAAAGGTGGTATAAAAATAATATATTTGAATTGGAATTACTTAATTTTTTTTTATTTCGCTGCATTTGTTATTTTGTTAACAGACTTGTTTTTATAAAGTTAAACAAAAAAGTCTGTATATCCAAGTGTGTTTAAAGAAATAAAAATAAAAGGAGAATGTGAGAACAAGATAGAAAGAAAACTTGTTGCTCTTGTGTGGTACTAACTAGACACACGGGTGTAGTTTGATTTTTTTTTTTAAATATATTTATTATATCATTACAGTGGCGAGCTAGAATCAATGAATTAATGTTTTTTTATATTAAAATGAATGTAGCATAATTTTGGGCATTTGACCAATTCTCTATTCACTCCCATCCGATGTCACGGACGTCTTCAACCATCAAATAATTGTGATACCATTCGAACAATTTTTTTATGAATAACGACACGAACGGATAAGTTATGAATATCGCGGTTACCCCTATTAAATCTGCATCTCCTCCTGTTGAAGCAATATCGACGTCGGACTCTGATCAATCTATTGGTTCGACTTTTCAGTCCAAAACGTTTATTTTCCAGCCACATATCTATTTTGAAGCGTAATGACGATCTCCTTCACCTATGTCCATGTTACCCACCCGAGTTTATCAATCTCCTCAGCAGAGGATGGAATATTATTTATTTCAGCGAGAAGAACTGAGTATCAATGCGTTGTCTAGCCAGACGTAAGCGTGGTTTTGTCGGATACGCAGAGCCTTGCGTTCGTAGTCAGTGTCAAATATTGTTGCTCTTCCTCATGATGTAAGGTATCACGCTCAAGTTGAGCTGTTTAATACGCAGCGAGTTGGGCTACTGGATTCTGGGGCTTCTATCAGTGTAATTGCGGGAGCCTTTGCGCGAGAACTTTTAGAAATGCCTACTACGCTTACACCAACGTCAGCAGTAGTTATTTTCACTGATGTTGGTATTAAAAAGAAAAATCCTGTCATAGCGCTCAGAATGTTTTGTATAGAGCCTCGGCACTAATTCAATTCAAACTGAAATAGCTCTAAGATGAAATTTTCAATTTGATTACACTGATATGGGGCCGAGAATCAAAAACTTCGGTGTTATGTCAGACAAATTTAAAATTGAATACCTCAGTGCTAATTCAGATTGAAATTAATTAGTACAGAGAGCTGAAATCTCGGAGCTATTACAGAAAGGGTTTAAATTGGGTTCTCGGTGCTATTTCAATTAGTTAATTAATTTTCAACAGAATTAGTGCCGTAAGGCATAGATCATGTTTGAACACGAAATTTGAGCACATTAACACACCTACCTATAAAATTTATTTAAGATTATTTTTTGTATATACGTATGAGAAGTAACGTACACAGAAAAACGTTAGCATATAACCAAAACCTCCAATATTAATAGTCCATTTGATTGACGCCATATGCAAAAAAACAATAAACATTGCCATATGCAAAAAAGTAGAATGGTATTTTTGAATAAATTTTTTTAAGTTTGTTTTATATGGAGTATCATATTTCAAGATGGCGTTAAATATTTTTTAATTTGAGTTTTAAATTCAAAATGGAGCGATAAGTTTACAATATTTTCTGTGCTAAAAAAACAAGCGGGCTTGCTTAACAAATCGGACGTTAAATAATATAATAAGAACCAAATATAAAATAATTTTGACTATAAATAATCATATATAATATCACGAGTCGTCAAATAATAGTCGATTATTTTTCATATTCATTATTACGAATGTCATTTGAGGCAAATTTTTAACCTCAAATGGCATGAGTGGTAATGTTGAAAAATAATCGACTAATAATTTGGTGACGAGTTGTATTTAGCAGACAATTTAACGAACAGAAATAGTAACATTATTTCATACAACAAACATACTCATAAATAATAAAATATTATTTCAACTTAGTAGGCGCATAAATGTTATAAATTTGAAATTAATTTTTGACAAATAAACATAAACATGCAATGATTTATGAATGAAAACGGACATTTTTACTATTTGCAAATTGCATTTTCACATAATTTTGTATGTGAATTTTTGTTTTAAATTAATATATTAAGTAGGCGGAAAATATTCGCTGTTCCTTCCTACCAGAAAAAAATAATCGAAACAAATCGTTTTGATTTGCTAAAAAATAGTAAATGAAGCGTTTTGATTGGACCTTATTGAAACTTTATTATTATTAAGTGAGTTGAATTGTCACGTTTATTTCTTCGCAAACGGCAACGCTATTAAGTAATTCAGTAATTCAAATCAGTTCTAGTGTGGTTATTTTTGCATGCGCATCAAATAATTATTGGTTACTCAAAATGTCATCAGATAAATCAGAAGACCATCAATTAACGCAAGACGAATTAATGCAAAATGACGAAATACCATTCAAAATAATTAGTGGTTTACGTTTCGATTCAAAGTTGCTGTTCACGTCAACCGATAATCAATTGTTTCGAAAGTTGTCCAAATATAGGGATAAAAGGTATTGGTATCGTTATCACATCTTGTGTGGCACGTGTTTTCCCTAATTTCAAGACTCAGAAGTGTTTTGTGAAAGGTTTACATAGTAATGAATATGACCCCCACTCTCGTGAGTGTTTCTTTTCATTCCGATTGATTTTTATTTATAAAAACAAATTCATATTATTTTTGTTCGGTAGAAACCGTTCAATTGATAAGATAAGAAGCAAATTGCGTTCAATTGAATTTGTCGAATATGGAGAGCAAATTGTATAAAAGCCGGCAAAGCGAATATTAAAACCGGGATCCCCGAAAACAGCTCGCGAAGTTGAAATAGAATTTTTGAACAAAGAAATTATGCACACATATGGATTTTCGCAGATAATATTATCACCTGCCACCATATGGCAAACAATTGATGCTTTAGTGTTTTGTAGTTTCAAAACGGCGAGAGAACTGTCAAATTTTATCGAACTATACCCACACATGCGATGCATTCTCGTGTTGAATATTTACATCGGAATCGATAATTCGCCACATTGTTGCTCATATTGCTTTGAATCGGCGAAATTATTTGATCAATTTATATTTTATAGTTTGCAGGGGTAATCGTTCATGACCGATTCTGAATGCCCTATGCGCTCTGCATTTCGCAAAGTGTATCCGCAGGCAAACTTTAATGCAGATTGGTTTCTCTTTTTTAGACGGTGAACCGCAACGCCAAATTCCTGGATTCGTTACATCTTTGGAAAATTTATGTGTTTGTCAATTATTGCCAGTACATGATATCGATGTGGTATTCCATCTACTTAAGGCAGAGGCAAATGATTTTAGTGCATCTTTGTTTCGTCGCTTCGTCAAATATTACGATTAGCAGGGGATAAAAAAGGTGTATCAACGTTTCCTTGATAAGTTTTAACGCGAAAAATGATGGTTCTGAGGATCAGTTGGTGTATGGTGTACATAAGAATATGCGTAATATTCACGCAAGGAAAAATTTGTACGAGATCCTTATCTCATCTTTTTACATCCTTACCATAGCAGTTCTGGGTATATCCACATTTAGTACTTTTATGCAATTTTGAAATGCACACACTCGTCGATTCAAGATTTATTTAAGTTCATGGCGTACATTGAAATAAGTAATTTCGCAGCAGTTGTGATAACTGATATCCTCTATTGAGATTTTCGTTATTTAAAGAAAACTTAGAATTTTACAGCGAATTCTTCATAAACATGCCGAAAGCTATTTCAACAAGCGGTCTACGCTGTATGACTCACTTCATCTCGCGTTTCATCAGCTTGCGATATTCTATGTCTATTTTTCTGTTCACTTTATGATTTTCAATCCAAATTTTTGCATTGCCATCTCTTCGAAATTTTCAAACTGATCACAGAGCTTGATTTACGGAACATAATATATGTAATTGTACAAGGAATTATAAAGGTCAACTACCTGGGTTATATCAATGTTTATCGACTGCAGCTTCTTATTAACTGCATGAAATCGGCACAGAATCTTCTTCCACATGATTAAAAGAATGGCGATGTCTTACAAATTTAGCTGATTAAGGAGCCCACGTGCTTCATTTCAAGCCATTTGATTTTCAGGAACATATTTTTGAAGTGAAATTTTCTTCAGGCGCGTTGTGCGATTTATTTATATTAAATATAATTTATTTTTTTATATTAAATATAAAATTTATTTATAAGATTTATTTATATTATATATAATTATATTTATTTATATTAAATATAAAATACCTCTATCCGATCGTAACGTTTCACATTGCAATATGGATATCGCGATCGACTGAGGTTCTATAGGTCGCGAGTTTTCTTTTTTTTAATTTTTATTAAATACCATTAAAATTATTGTTTTTTTTTTCATGAATTCATAAAAATCATTAAGATTTCTTTTAACAAATTTTAAATTGGTCGATAATGCAGTTTTTTAAAGTTATTTCTACTGTCTTTTTCCGTTTCGTTCAAATTATTATAATTTCGATATTAACAAGAAAACTAATTATTTTTGGCAGGCAGTGTTAAACATAACAAGTTGCAAAACTACTATAAACATTACAAAAACCTTATGCTCCATGTTTCAACAAAATTGAATGTCAGGACTGAGTGTTACTGAAGTCTAAAAAAACAGTTCTTCAACGAACCACAGACATCCTCCCCGACTCCTTTGCCAAATATTGAAAATAGCTCATTCAAAGTATATAAGCATAGTAAGTAAGCATATTTTCCATATTCAAATAAACCCGGATGCGTTTGCAGCTCATTTACATACCAAAGTTTCATCCAGATATCATGCGTTTGCATAAAGAAAATAACACGTAGTTTTTTCACATTTTGTTAAAAATCTCAAAAACTAAGATAGCAATTGTTTATACAAACCTCATTATAAATGTTGACATGATGACAAACAATATGGAAGCTTCATGACCTTGATAGCGTTATTTCATCTCATGATATTTGCAAGAGATGATTTTCAGTTTTTTGTAAACCACTAAAAAACAAATGATTTAATTTCGCTAGAAAAGGACTGGGCTCTAAGTTACGACAAGATACATCGATTGCGACCATTTTCGTTAAAATCGACCCATCCGTTGTTGAGAAAGCGTTGGGCAAAAATTCTCCTTACAGCGATATACACACACTCATACACACACACACACATACAGACTGCCAGCTAAGAAGAGTCTAAGCAGCTTCAGGAGGTCATGAAACGTGAAGATATAATAAAAATTCCGATTTAGAAAATCGCAACAAAAACAATAACTTCCCATATTGGGAAGTTAATAAAATATTGGTTTTCCCATCGTTATTTTCCATAATTTCATTCCCGTGAAATAAAATAAGAAAAATAAAAACAAATATTTGTATTTCTCTTTACATATGAGTTAACATCTTCATCACAAAATATTGATTTAAACACAATTTAAGGCTGCGGACAATTTACCTTATTTAAAATTATCAAGAGTTTAGTTTTATAAGCTTATTGGTATTGCCTTTTAGCACAGTGTGAAGTCAATACGAAGTAAGATTTAGAATGTATTCAGGGAATTTTTAAGACATCTCAATATTTTCATCAGTTTTTAAAAGAAATGTTTTGTGGTTATTCTGGTTTTTATACTTTCTGTTGTTGTTTTCTTTTTTCATTTTTTCCTATTTTCTGTTGGTTACTGTTCTACCATTTTTGACGTGAATAATTCTTTAAGCGTGTTGTGTGATTATGTATGGGAAAAAAATTTATATATTCGAGTCATCGTCACGCTAAATAAATATTAAATATAAAATAAATATTAAAAGAGAGTGGGATAAATTGTAATCATTTTTTATTTCTTTATTTCTTATTCTCATTTTCTTGATTTATAATTTGTTTTTTTTTTCTATTTTATTGAATTTGATTTTTTTTATCGGTTTAAGTGCGGTGTGTAAGTGTGGTATAGTAAGCAAAGATTTTGTTGTATTTTTAAGTAAAATAAAAAAAATTGTGTTTGTCATATTTGATTTGTGTGTTATTCTTTATATGTACTTTTTAATAAAGAAAACGCAATTGAAGTACGAATAACCTAAGTATTGTTGAAATTAATGATAATATATTATAAATAATTTTGCTCTCGTTCTCTTGGTTCATATTTTGTTTTTTTCTTTTTTATTGAATTTTATGTTTTTTTTCAGTTAATAACAGTGTGGAAGTGTGGTAAAGTAAGTAATGATTTTGTTGTATTTAGACGATAAAAACACAGCTATCTCAGTTTTAAGTTTTTACTTCTGTCGGCAGTCCTCCTCACTGCCTTCTTTTTTTATTATATTCCAATGCTCTACTGATAGTATTCCAATTTTCAGTTAAGATTTTACAAGCATCTGATTTAGAAAACCAGAGTGTGTCGGATAGTAGCTTTAGCA
This sequence comes from Diogma glabrata, assembly GCA_963693315.1. Lineage (NCBI taxonomy): Eukaryota > Metazoa > Arthropoda > Insecta > Diptera > Cylindrotomidae > Diogma > Diogma glabrata. The sequence continues at coordinate 388,020,518 of OY856186.1, forward strand.
ATAAACTGTTATTAGATACAAGTAATGGAGTACACAATACGTTTCATCGAGTATTAGACTAAGAGAAAATTACGTAAATGTTTTGGATCAGTTCAAAAATACTAAACAATTATTAATAGATGTAATTGAGAATTTATAAGATAACATAGATACATTACAACTTTTTTAAAAAGGAGGGGGAAGGCGGGCGGACGATCTTGTTTGTTCCAGGCGACGAAGATTGTAAATCTGGCCTTGGTTCTGGTATGCGATTTTATCGTCCTGGTTGGATCAGGGTGAACTAGAACAAGTCCTAGTAGGGCATTTCAATCGGCAACCCTGTCGTGAAAAAATAATTATATTTGTTCATTTACTGTTTTTAAAATAAAATAAATAAATGTATTTGTTCATTTCTTAAACAAATTAATCCTATCGGTAATTCACGATCCCTTGAGTCTTATCTCGGCAGTTAGTCAAATACTTAATGAAATCAATCTCAACACTAATTAAAAAAAATTGAATTACCGCCGAAATTTTTTAGAAAATTAAATCTCAGAAATGTCTGCGCTATGCCATTTTGGAAAAATTTGAAGCAATTAAAAAAAAACTGAATTAGTGCCGATAATATTCTCGGCGCTGTTATCTGCGCTATGACAGTGGTTGCTATTTCATGGAACCAGGTATTTATGTGTCGTAACACATATTGCAATCTCTGTTACACAGCACTTTTTACACTTGAATATATGAAAAACATCGTTACAATATTTTTACTCGCCACTGTTAAGATATTATATTGTTTTTAGTAATCAATACGTATCAGTTTTTGAGGTTCATGCTACTCATAGTTATTGGAAAAACAGGTACATATATTTTTTTTTAAATTGGGTAGTCTGACGTTAATTTAAAAACATAAAAAGGCAAAGACAATATGCATTTTATCAGATCGGATTCATGTGTAAACTAATAATAATTTAATATTTGCATTATGCATTTATCAATTTTCTTAGAAAACAGGAACTATTATACTATATCTAAGGCTTTAGGCACTAACAATTATTCAGGTACAAATACAAAAAAAAATGTTTTAAATAATTAAAACAAATTAATTTCTATTTAGTTTACAATTCACGTTGAAAGTTTTTTACATATATTTATATTTTCTACATCTTACATTATTTTTATTTTATATTTATGTATTATAAATTTAAAAGAAAAAAATCTTTTTAACAATACACGTTCGAATAATCAAAGATTCATAATAATAATATAGAATAGAAAAAATATGGTGGATCTTATACTTAATTCAAGGACAAAACTTTTTTTTTATATGATCGTAGACAAAGATTTTAATGATTATATATAATAAAATCGTATGAAGCTAGAATTAAAAATATAATACTTTGTATACGGATGTTAAAGAAATGAAATGAGGAAGATGTGTTAATTTATTTTTATTTATCTCATCGCTATATAAAATATATACATAATCAAAGCAAAGACTTTTATCAGGTTTTTTCTTCAATTTATGACGTCACGCTTCTTTTAAAAATCTTAATTAAAATACAATGTTTAGTGTTTTTATCTTTCTTATTCTTGAAAATCGTTCATCAACGATAACGGTAGTTTAAAATGGGTTTGTTTGTTTTTTTTTATAAAAAATGATTGCAGACATGCATATATTGCAAATAATATACGATACGTTTCGTATATTTTTTAAACTAATTGTCCTAAACGGACCAACAGTGATGTATGTATTAAATATTACGCTTATGTAAGGATAGATGAGACGAGTCGTCAGTTTTTAATTACGGTTTATTTAGATTTGTGACCCATAAATCGTAAGTCTAATCTAAGCCAATGATGTTCTTTGAGTTAAGAGTAAGGTGTCCAGACGTCCCGCTTTTGGCGGGACAGTCGAGATAACTATTTATTTGTATCCGGTCCCGAATTAGATTCTACTCCAATAATATTAATAAAAAAAACAATTAAAATGTTTTTATTAATTATAAAATTTTTATTTTATTTAATTTTAAAAAAAGAAGTTAACACTTCAAAAACCACAATAAATCTAAAATCTTATTTCTAAAATTTATCTTTCAATAATTATTTGAGTGATGCAAAAATATGCATCACGATAAAAAATAATTTTGTTTGTTTAATTCTCAAAACAATTTATCATGAATTTTGTTTTATTTTATTATATTTTGAACTTAATAAATTTATAAGAATTTAATGTTTACTGAATTTAAGAATTCAACAATTTTCTGGAATTCAAATATTTAAATGTTTTGGAAATAAAATATGTCAGAGAATCTTGTTCTTTAATTATTGGAAAACTTATTAATAAAATTACTGATAAAGAAACATGCATTATGGTATAACTAATATAACTAACATAGCTAACTATGGTTATGTCATTTGACATTGACAGATGCATATGACAGAAATACAAATGACATAATAATTGTTGTTATGTTGCAGTCTGCGGATGTAACTCCCGCGACGTTTTAAAAAAGTCCCGATTTTTGTAAAAAAAAACCCACGGAGAACGGAAAGGAATATACGGTTTTAGCAAAAATTACAATACATTTTGAGAACAAATGGTTAGAAACAGTTCATCATTTTAAAACAAACCATGTTCCATACCATAATGTACTAAAAATTGTGGAATACGCGATACCCTACTAGGAACTAATGCTGCAACTGAAAACTTTTTTCTACGGTAAATAAAGAGTGGAATTTAGAAAAATCAAAATTAAGTGTGAGACTTTGAAAGTCGTTTTAATTGTGAAATATTTAACAAATCCTTGTGAAAAATTTCATGATCTTTTAACAACCACAGCAATCTACTAAAAAAAATTCACTCAAAAGTCAAATGAGAAACACGCCAAACAATAATACATATACTACCTATACTAATGGAATTTGTGATCCACGCGACCGACGCTGAACCTGATCATTTTTTATCGAGCCCGTATCATAGCAATAAAATCACCGACTGGTGTTATAGAACCGAAAATCAGTAGACCGGTAGTTCGTACCACCGAATTTAATATAATCGAATGGTTGGATTTATATTATCGAAATATCGCATAACATCGAAAAATCATTCAATCGAAATATAGTGTAGAGTATATCCTACCCAGTGCTAGGAATAATATAAATTTAAATGTCAGATATTCGCCGTATATATTAATTATTTTATTGATTTATATTACATATATATTTCCATACATGCATCCAGATGTTTTCATTGCAAAATTTTCGACTCCCGAGGCAATGTCATATCAAAATTAAAGTATGGTTTTTAGCAACAATTCATTCAAGCGAATTATTTCCAATAACCATACCTACTTTAATTTTAGTATGCCATTGACTCGGGAGTTGAAACTTAAGTAATGTAAAAATCTGGATACATGTATTAAAATATAATAAAAATTAATATAATAATTAACATATATGTCGAATATCTAACATTTGAGTTTACAATACTCCTAGCACTGAATGTTTTTTCGATGTAATAAATTATTCATTATTTCGAGTATTTTTAATGTAATGATTCGATACCATGATTTTTTATTCGATTTTATGAATTTCGATCATCTGATTGCAACGATCTGTCGATTCAATGACTTTTCGACAGTGTGAACTTTCGACGTTGTAATTTTCGATGTTGTGATTTTCGGTTGTTTGATTTTTCGATAGAATAACTTTTTATTCTTCGATTGATTGATATTGTTCGATGTAACGAATTTCGATGATATATGGCGCGATTCGTTTTTATGAACTTCATACTTGGAATATTTTGTGAAAAATTTTAAAGTGTTTAATTTGAGAACATGGTGGTCCGAAAGTTTTCTAAAAATTCGAACTTATGATTTTTTTAAAATAAGTTAAGCATGTTTAGTGTTAATTAAAATAATTTATAAATCCGAAGATATCATTTTAAATGGGACTGATGTCATAGATCCAACATGTTCAAAAATTTTTTCAACAGTATGAAAGCTCCAACCCTAAAACATACTAAAATTTAAATGAGCGTTTTTTCTTCAGCATATACATATTAATTTTTAAAGGTCAAAATTCTCTTATAGGTTAAAATTCAAAAATGTTTAGTTTTAGATGGAATTCTTGATATGCACCGGCCGGTGGACGGCCGATCGACTTCATACTTGACATACAAGTTATGTGGGTGAAGAAAAAAATGCGCTTGCCCGAAAGTTTTCTAGAAATTTAAACTTATAGTTCCTGGGCTCACGTCGATTTCATGTGATGATTACCACATAATTTATACTTCGTGAGGCGTCTGTCCTTGACGAGTCCAAAAAATGCCGATTGCCCGCGATCTAGTAAATTTGCTACTACAATTTTTTTAACTATGGTGGGTGGAAATTTGTTTTAGAACACGAAGGTAACCTTGTCCGACAAACATGTGTCTGCTATTGTTGAGTCCGTCAATTTACATTGTGGCATGTTTGGGTTATCGGACTCGTCAATAACAGACACATATTAGTCGGACAAGGTTACCCTTTTGTTCTTAAACAAATTTCCACCGCCCACTGTTAAAAAAAATTGTGGTAGCAAATTTACAAAATCGCGGGCAATCGGAATTTTTCGGAGCTTGCCGACAGAAAAAACGGCCGAATCAAGAAAAATGAGAAGAGAAGAAAAGTTTTCGGACTCGTCAAAAACAGGTGCCTCACGAAGTATAAAATATGTGGTAATCATCACATGAAATCGGCGTGGGCATAGGGACTATTGGGGTGACTTTGAAATCAAATTACAAGAGAAAGACTCACTTGATATCAACGGTTTTATGTGTCTTGGAAAAGTAATTGACTGGCCTATTGGCCTATTTCAAAAATACACAGTAACCTTTGGCTTACAATTTAGCTCATAAACATACCATGAAATAAATTTTTAAAAGATGGCGCCGATTTCGTAGGTCAATCATTTTTGGATATTTTTTCACAATAGAAATATAAAAACTTACTTACTGTTGAAAGAATATTCTAGCTAGGAATATTGTTGTAGAACAGCTAAGGTGTTGAATACTTAATAAAACCTGGTGTTTTGCTTACTAATCAGTGGTCGAACTCGGAAAAGATTTAAAGATTGCGTTTATCGAAAAATGTAACAATATGTTGAAATTTAAACAAACATATTACAATACTATTTTAGCGTTAAATGGAAATTTTTATTGCTCCAAGTACAAAAAATTTTTTAATTAAGAATCCTATTCACGCTTTACCAAATACCAATGTTAAAATCTAATCACTTTTAACTACATATTTCTTTTAGGTCATCTCCGCACATCAAATATTTTTTCTCGATCCCTTTTGGACTTGAATATGTTTGGTTGTTTGATAATTTATTTACAGATTACAGACAGTGGTATGGTAATAGGAAACAGCGTTATAGCGCTTATGATCGTGAACTTTAGGCAGCTTATTTAGCCATTTTAAACACATTCGTTAAGAAGAGCGAAATTTTAAACTATTCAATGATCATAAACCTTTGATTTATGCACTATTTCAAAATTCAAACAAAGCTAGTCTTAGACATCTGGATTTTCTCAGTCTGTTTACCACTGACAAACGATATATTTCTGGAGTTGACGATGTTGTTGCTGATGCTTTAACACGCATTGATCGGATCCAGCTACATGGGAGGATTGATTATACAGAAATTGCCGATGCTCAAACTAATGATTCAAAAACAGCACGACGCTTTAATTTTAACAAATTCCTCTATTCTTCAACTCCAGAAAATTTATTTACTGTGAAGTTTCAACGAGGAAACAGTCTCTTCAAATCGTTTTCGTGTAAATGCACCTCATGTGCATTTACACTACGTACAGCTTTTCGTACGGATTTAAAATCTACCTCTGCGGAATCAGTGTATGGATCTAACTTACACTTCCCGGAACAATTTATCGGAACAAAGGACATCCAGTCGGATTTTGTTGCCAACATCAAGCTGTATTTGCTTCTGCTCGTCACTTTAAATTTCATTTTGATCAAGTTCTGACGGCATGACAAATAAAGGACTGTAGTCTGTAGCTATAAAACATCTGAACTGACTAACCAATGAATTATATAATGATGTTAAAAACGAGGGCTAAACAATTTTAGCATGGCTTGAAAAAAACATTTTCAGTTACCAATCAGTTTATAGATTCATTAAAAACCTGTAGTTCAACGCCGTCTGTATATATCCCGATAATATTATTGATAATTATTTAATAATTCGCTTTGACAAAAAACAATAGATTCAAAAAAAAATTCACATTTAAATTATTCATCACATTATATTTATAAAACTTTGGAAAACTAATAATTAAAATTAGATATTTTTAAAAACAAAACAAAAAAAATCTATTATTATAAACATTTATTTTTAAACCATCCACATCTCTTATATAGATAGAAAATTAGAAAAAAAATTCTTTAAAAAACAAAAATAACAAAAAAAAACGAGAGGTCCAAATTTTTTTTTTTTTAAATTTTATTTATCGCCTACAAATTTCTCGTGTTTTTTTCGTTAATTAGTAAATATGATGAATCAGTAATTTTAAAAATATTAAATATGACGCCAATTTGAGTTAATTATAGTAAACAAATAATCTTGAATGTAAAAAAGAAACAACAAAAAAATATTGTATAATTAGAATTGTAAAAATAATTTTGTTTTTCTTACATAAATTTTGTATGTCTTAATCAAAACTTAAAATTTATAATAAAATTTAAATTTTATTTTTTTTTTTTTCAAAAACTCCAACACTACTTTGGAAATATGAGAGCAAAATGTATATATAATGAATGTGTATAGTTATGTTTAGTAATAATATGTGTATATTCAAAAAGAATGTTTAAACGAATGTCGGGCTACAGTCCAAATAATTTAAAATAACCGAGACGTCAATAAAAATCAGCAAAAGGAAACGACGCGATTCTCTTTTACAAAATATATGTGAAATCAACGAACAAAAACAAAACGCACATGAAAATATATTACGCCTAACCCTGTTTTTGCACGGTTATGTTGTTTAAACAAAAAAGTTTTAGGTTTGTAAAACAGCAAGAGATACAATTTTAAATATAAGCGACAAGAGATTTAATCTATGATGTACCATATGTTTACAATAAATCACCAGTGGGTGGGTGGGTGAGTTTTCTGCATAGGATCTTGATGAAACTTTGGCAAATGATACAGGTTCACTTGAAAATAGAAGATCTGGATTCATTTCAAATTTGGACAAAATGGGGGGGTCTCCCGAACACCTCTAAGTTTAAATCTTGAATAACTTCTGATCGCGGGCTATGATCTTATTGAAACTTAGTATATAAAGTTTTAGTACTGTTTCCAATATTTCTGCATACCAACTTCCGGTTTGTCACTTCCGGTTAAAAAGTTTTTTTTTCAAGTGTTTATCCCTACTTTAGCCTACCATTACCGATCGATTTTCATGGAACGTTGGTAAAAGCTTTTAAATAACAAGAGAAAGATTTTATTAGCTTTTGGAGCACATTGGATAAAGAGTTGGGGGCTCCACCATACAATAGGTGGTTTTTTCCACAAAGTTTTTATGTTTATTGGGAGCATAAAACATTCATTCGTGAATGAATTTTGATGTGCATCTTTAGAAAAAGATGCAAACATGTATGACAAGGAACTGATTAGTTTTTGAGCGATAGTGAACAAAGTAGTGGGAGTCCCAGGAGCACCTGTTTTTTTGAAAGCTCTATAACATCTGTACCTGATAAGCGAATTGGATGAAACTTGGTACATGAGTATGTAGTACGGTTCACAATAGTTCTGCATCCCAACTTCCGGTTTTTCACTTCCGGTAAAAAAATTTTTTTGTTCTTTTTTGAAGTTTTTTCAGTGTTTATGCACACTACAGCCTACAATAATGAAGTGATTATGATAAAACTTATGGAATAGGGTTCCAATTAGTGTGAAAAGATAATTATCATGTTTTGGGACACATTGATCAAAGTGGTGGGGGGGTCTACCATACAACTGCTGACTTTTCACACTTTGTTTTTAAAGTTTGTTGGGAGCATACAGACTTCATTCATTAATTTATTTTAATCACACTTTGAAAAAAGATGGAGACTTAAGTAACAAAGAACTGATTAGTTTTTGGATAATATTGGAATAAGTGGTGGGGGTCCTCCCGAACACCTGTTTAATGTGTCACACTTTTTTCAATGTTTGTTGGGAGCACACAGCATTCGTTCGTGAACGAATTTTGATGACACTTTGGAAAAAGATGCAAACATGTATGGCAAGAAACTGATTAGTTTTTGAGCGATAGTGAACAAAGTGGTGGGGGGTGTCCCATACACCTGTTTTTTTTTAAGCTCAATAACATCTGTACTAGGGTTTCTCAAACGGGATCAGGACGGGGTAAATTTACATCCCGTTTTCCCGGGATTTCAACCCGGGATCCCGGGTATCCGGGTAATTATTATCCCGGGTAATTTTTATTAACATTTTTTTGTACTTTTTCCAAAGATATTAAAAGTTTTCTCACTCGAAAATCGAGTAGTTTTTAATTCTTTTCCCTCTGTAGTAATTAATTTCGTTCAAAATTAGGAAAATGTTTTTTTGACACATATGGTACCATGGTTTTGTTGTATGGTTTTTTTAACACATATAAACACAACAAATTAAAACCAATCAAACTTAAAATAGGTAGATTTTTCTGAGAAATCTACCTAAAACTTGCGCTTCATTTCTCATAATTTATGTTTAATGGTTCTCTTGGATGGATGGTTCAATGGACGATTCGTCACGAAAATTCGGACAAAATTGAGTGATGGTGCCATTGGCAACCTAGTTTTTTGAAAAATTGTTTAAAAATTAGTATTATGAATTTATTTTTGTTTTGTTTTTATGTATTCTTTTTTATTTAATTTTTGAAGTTTTTCTAAAAAACAATAATGGAAATTTAAAAATCAATAGCACAAAAAATGCTGTTTTAATTTTACACAGTTTTCTACCACCCAATTAGAAAAATCTAGCTTTCTAGCGTTTCCCGGGATTTCCCGGGATCCCGGGAATTTAATATTTGTTGTCCCGGCTTCCCGGGATTTGAATTTCTACGGGAAATGAGAAACCCTAATCTGTACCTGATAAGCGAATTGGATGAAACTTGGTACATGATCATTTAGTACAGTTCACAACAGTTCTACATCCCAACTTCCAGTTTTTCACTTCCGGTAAATTTTTTTTTTGTAAATTTTTGAAGTTTTTTCAGAGTTTTTAAGCACAATACAGCCTACAATAATGAAATGATTATGATGAAACTTATGGAAAAGAGTTCAATTAGTGTGAGAAGATATTTATCATCTTTTGGGACACATTGATCAAAGTGGCGGGGGGTCTACCATACAACTGCTGACTTTCACACTTTGTTTTTAAAGTTTGTTGGGAGCATACAGACTTCATTCATTGATCAATTCTAATGACACTCTGGAAAAAGATGGAGACTTAAATGACAAGGAACTGATTAGTTTTTGGACAATATTGGGATAAGTGGTACGGGGTCCTCCCGAGCACCTGTTTACTGTGTCATCATTTTTTCAATGTTTGTTGGGAGCACACAGCATTCGTTCGTGAACGAATTTTGATGACACTTTGGAAAAAGATGCAAACATGTATTCCACGAAACTGATTAGTTTTTGAGCGATAGTCAACAAAGTGGTGGGGGGTGTCCCATACACCTGTTTTTTTTTAAAGCTCTACAACATCTGTACCTAATAATCAAATTGGATGAAACTTGGTACATAACCATTTAGTATGATTTACAAAAATTCTGCATCCCAACTTCCGGTTTTTTACTTCCGGTAAAAAAAAATTTTTTTTAATTGTTGGCAGTTTTTTCAGTATCTTTATGCACACTACAGCCTACAATAATGAAGTGATTATGATAAAACTTATGGAAAGGTTTCAATTAGTGTAAGAAGATAATTATCATGTTTTGGGACACATTGATCAAAGTGGCGGGGGGTCTACCATACAACTGCTGCCTTTTCACACTTTGTTTTTAAAGTTTGTTGGGAGCATACAGATTTCATTCATTAATCGATTTTAATGGCACTTTGAAAAAAGATGAAGACTTTAATGACAAAGAATTGACTAGTTTTTGGACAATATTGGGATAAGTGGTGGGTGCCTCCCGAACATCTGTTTATTGTTTCAATGTTTGTTGGAAGCATACAACATTCGTTCGTTAAGTAATTTTGATTACACTTTGCAAACAGATGCAAATATGTATGGCAAGGAACTGATTAGTTTTTTTAGCGATAGTGAACAAAGTGGTAGATGGTCCTCCAAGCACCTGTTATTTTGGAAGCTCAATAACTTCTGTACCTGATAATCGAATTGGATGAAATTTGGTACATACACATTTAGTACGGTTTACAACAGTTCTGCATCCTAACTGCCGGTTTGTCACTTCCGATGAAATGTTTTTTTACTTTTTCTCGTACAACAGAATTTATGTTTGTTGGGATACTACTGCCTGCTTTAATATTTTTATTATTAGAACTACGAAGTCCATAATATTTGTTAGCTTTTAATTAAAGTATTTTATGGATATTAGCTTATTATATATCCAGAACACTATGTTTCTAGAGCTGTGGTGAAGTCAGCCTATGCATCAGCGTCGCAATATTTTTTTTACTTGAAACACTTATTTTTTCCTCAAAACATACTGAAAACAGACAAGCGTTATTTTTGTTTTTGAGAAAAACGTATTTGAATATATTATAATTTTGATTTTTTTTGTACTCTGTTGGATTTAAAAGGTACTATATAAGGCTTTATACAAAAATTACACTGCAACATAATTTTTGAAAAAAAAATTAAAATCGGTTAGGCCGTTCGAGCACAATTTCACTTTAAAATTTCCTTGTCTCTAAATTTCGAACCACCCTACATCAAAACTAGTGAAAATATGATTATACTCCACATACTTTTGTTTCTTATTAAAAATAAAATTGCCTAACGAGATTTCATAAAAAAACATAATCAAATACTTTTTGGATTTTTGAGATCAATTAAACTCAAGTAAGTAAAGAAGTAATTGGAATATTTTCAATTCAAAGGTATGGTTTGAAGTTTCTCAGAAAAAAACTACAACATACATAATCAAATACTGATCTGATGTGTGGATCTAATTTAAGAACTTAGTTTTCTACTATACAAATGTATTTATTATTTTTAGTCATTGAATATTAGGGCATCAATTTACTATTCGTTCTCCATTTAAATAACTTAAAAAGCAAAGGGTTCAATATTCGATGGTAATATTTTAATATTGCTACTTTGTTCTGCTTGTTTTGTTCTATTGATGACAATCATATGTGAAATATAGTGGAAGCCCCGTAACAAAACAAATAATACGGTTCGAAAAAAATGGGAAAAAAAATTCCTTTAAAATTTGCATGTACTTAGTTTTAATTTTTCATGCTTTTAAACTTCAAAATTGATAAAGTTAATTTTAGTTTGAATATGTTTCTGACCTAAAACTATTAGAAACGCGCACAAAACAGGATAAACCTTATTGTATCTCTACTATATTGGCTCGTGCCATATCATCGAAAAATCAAACCCTCGAAAACAACAAATCAAAAAATATCAATAAATCAAAAAATAATAAATCATTATTTCGACAAACCAAAGAACCGAAAATCACATGAACGAAAAACATAACAGTGTACACTGTCGAAAGTCATTGCATCAAAAGATTACTAAACCAAAATTTTGTTGATGTGCTGTAAGTATAATATTATCGAAATTCATAAAATAGAAAAATTAAATCATATTATCGAATTATCATAACATCGAAAATATTCAGATATAATGAATAAATTATGACATCGAAATATCATTAAATTGAATGTATTTCCGTTTCAGTCCAACATGTTCTACAATACTTCAGACTATTTTGAAGCGAATATTTTTCCATAAGATTGACAAAAAATGATCTAACGTAAATGTGACGATAGAAATAAATCTCTATTCCTGGCCAATAAAATTGCTGAACTGTTTAAAACACCCTACACGTGTACCGTATATAGCAATATCTAAACAGGCTACTAAGGAATACTTCTATGTATATGGGTAATGACTCGCACAAACAAAAACCAAACCATAATATATATTACATACTGCCGGCTATCTAGAATTTAAATTTAAAAGTTTCTTAATTGCAAGTTTAAGATATTTTTCGATCCAATAACCTATTCAATTCATTATATCGAATATTTTCGATGTTATGATATTCCAATAATTCGATATTCTTATTCTATTTTACGAATTTTGATCAAATGATGTTTTGATTTTATAAATTATATTTTCGATTATATGATTTTATGTGATGTGATTTTTCGATATAATGACTTTTCTACTAAATGAATTTTCGGTGATATGATATTTTGATCTAGTGATTCATAAATTGTATGCACCCATTCGATGATATGAAATTCGGTGGTATGATTTTTGGTCTGCTGATTTTCGAATTTATAACACGATTCGATGGTTTGATTATTCGATTCTATGATGGTATCAGCAAGAGATCAATCTCACACATTTGTTTTTGATTTGCGACCAACTTTTTACAGTGGAAAACTACAACTTTCATGTATATTAAATTTAATATAAAACAAGAACTCCTTTTTCTTTAATAAAAAATGTTGTGTAATAGGAAATACAAAATGTGTCACAACAACACAAAGATACTTTTTAAGACCTAGGCCCCACAACAACATGCGTTCTGAGGTATTGGTGGACGTTTTTTTTTTTAAATTTTTAGTGGATTGAAGACACTCGAGACTATTGATTCGGGGAAAGCTTTCCATTTGTACGATGTACGGACAAAGAACCCGGGTAGGAGGTGCCAATATTAAACATGGCTAATTAACTTTGGTTTCAGTATGCGCCGTAAATACCTAGACTGCACCAAGATTCAGTTTATTATATTACGCATTATTAACCAGTTTAATGCATTGTAAACATGTGCAAGTCATATTATGTACATCTTTATTTTTATACATATATGTTACTCATTCCACAACCTTTTTCAACACATTTAAAGGAGGTCGGAAAAAAATTGGTACAAAATTGGTAGACCTGGCCCAAGTCTTATTTGCCAGACTTGACAAAAGCCACGTTTGCCAGACTTGGCCCCAGGACATCAGTCTTGGTCTAATCTTGAGCCGTTTGAAAATGTCAAGCCTAGGTAGCCCAAACCCCAAAAGTTGTGGAGTGGGCTTGGTCCAGGTTTGGCCCTTTATATTTTTTCTTACCCGGGAAGTTCTTTGCATTTTTCACTATGAGAGTGAGTAATATCAACAGTTTGACTGTTTTTACATGTTTGGCGGATTTCAAAAATCTTTGTTTTGTTTTAAAGGTAAAAAATAATTCAGTAAAACTAATAAAAGTTACAATTTTTAAATAATTAAGTAATTAAAAACATTATAAGGGTTGGAGGGGGATAAGCCCGTTGATTTTTCTCAATAATTTTATACTTTCATAATTTTTCTACATAACATCGAAAACTTGGATTTTGGCGATTTTTTGTGGAAATTAAATATAAACATTTTTGACAAGTTATATAAAATTATGAGAGAAAATTTAAACTCCGAAGTCCGACCCTTATATTTTTCTTATTTTTTATTTCTTATTTTTATAACAAATTCTCAAAAATTGTAATTTTATTTATTTTTGTTGAAAATGGCGTATGTTCACCAATTTCAAATTCGTCAAGTAATTCTCGAGATACATTATATTGAATACATATAGGCCATTTGGCTGCCCAAAAATTGGAGCAACCCACGAAATTGCGCTTAGGTTTATTTTAAAGCTATACACCAGAGAGATTATATTTGTGTTCAGTAAGCAAATTAAAATCATAAAATGGTTTCTATTACAAGTATGACATCAAAAAAAATCTTCGTTCATGTTGAGGTGGTTGACTTGCAGCCGCCATACTGGTTTTCCGCCATTTCAGCCGCCATTTTAAATTTTCGAATAGACTCCAGGTCAAAATAAAACTAGAAGGGCACAACTAAACAAAAAGCCTAATTGGAAATTCGTAGCTTACTCCAATTTTTGAACAGAGGGGGCGGCCGATTTGACAGAAAATGTCACGTTGTTATACATATTTTTTAGTGAAAAGCCTTGTGTTATATCCTATAGGAAATACAATATGTGTCACAACAACACAAAGATATCTTTTAGGACCTAGATCCCACAACAACATGCGTAAGGGATAAGTAAACAATAAATCATATCTCATAATAAAATATTACACAGACCTATAATGAAGGATAGCAGAAAAAAGGAATGTGTATCCGTAATCCCAACATTTTGGCAATTCATGAATTAAAACTGTGTTCCAAATTAGAGTTGAATTAAAAAATTGGTAACCTTAAAATCGAAAACAAAAAAACGCCCCTTACCGTAAAACAAACCACTTTAAGTTCACAGTTCAAAAAATACAATATCTTATATATTAATTTGTTACAACATCCTAAAAATATTCATACTTTTAATAAGAAAATAAAATATCAATCTAAAATCTATTTGTAATAATACACAAAAAAAAATACGATTTCACAATATTTCAAAGTAAACATTTTAGATAAATCTTAACGAATGTAATAATAATATAAAAAAAAATAACAAGATAATATAAGATCAAATGATTCATTCGTTATACCGAAACCAATGATCATGACAACAATAAAAAAAAGCTAATTCACAATAAAAAAAAACATAAAAATAAAAAGGAAATTTCCCCCCAAAAAACCTTAAGATATATTTTTGATTCATTAGCTTTCTTAGAATTATATCTGATTTTCATTATTTTTTTCTCTTTTCGTGTAACTTGTTGGTGGTACCAAATCGTAATAAATAATAATAATAATAATATTCTAATGAAACAAAAATCGTAATATTAAAATTAAGATCAAGTAAGCTATGAATGATACCATATGATATATTTTTATATGTAAACTGCGAGAGTAGATATAAAAATATATCACGTCTACGTACTCGTATATGTTATTTTTTAACATTAAAAAAATAATTTTAAATTTAATTTTGGACGGATCAAAAGCAGTTTATTTTTATTTACGATTTGTCATACAAGCGGCGCCTTTCTACACATTCGTAATTCTAATATTTATCTTTATGTATTTAATACAAGTAATGTTATTTTATATTGTAATTGTCTGTACAATTCAGATTCATTGTATGTACAGTCAAACCTGTTTTTACACGGTGAATAAGTATCAGAAATCATCGTGTAAAAACAAAACTGGTGGAAACTATGTAGAATAAGCCATAGAACTAAAATATATGAATTAATAAGTTGGTTAAGAAAAAAGCCATTAAAGATATCTTTGATAACCATTAAAGATATCTAACTTCCGGTTTTACACTACCGGTAAAAAAAATGTTGCATCTTGTTTCAAGTAGTATCAAATGTTTCAAGTAGTGTTATGAGATAATGATCAGCTTTTGGGGTACAACCACCACAATGGCGGTGGATCCACCTTCACCTGTTGATTTCAGATTTTTTTCACTTTGTTTTAAAGTTAAAAAGATGACAAGTTTTTAACCGATATCGGGATAAGTGGTGGGGCCGTTAGAGCACCTGCTTATTTGAAACTTCAATAACATCAGTTCCTGATAATTGATTTTCATTCAACTTCTTAACTGTGCTTAAAGTATGATTTGTAACAGTTATGCATCCTAACTTCCGGTTTTACAACTCCGATAAAATTTTTGTTTAACTTTTTCTTTTCGTAAAATAGAACTGACTAAAATAGTTTTGACTTTTTTTGAGAAAACTTGAATAACTTGGTGCAACCTGCACCAATATTCGTGTTTTTTAACTTATAAAAAAGGGAATTGAATTCACTATAAATAAACTACAAGAAAATAAAAAAATTTACAATCATTGTTTGTTCAAAATTTATGGCGTTGAATATGGAAAAATTTGAATTTCAAGTTTTTTTATCAACTTTTTTTGAGTGTAACTTTCAGAATCTTTGCCGGATTTTTACAAAAAATAGCTCAAAGTGTTTGTTAGCATATTTGCTATGCACTTTTTTCATTATTAAATTTGTTTGTTTTGTAAACTATGAGATCCAAAAAAGAGGAATAACTTTTTTTTTACACCTTTCTCGTTTTAAAGGGAAAAATGAGTTCCTTTTAATAAAAATAATTAAAAGTAATTTTTTTGCTGAAACTGCTTACCATTTTCTCAACTTAAACTAAAAGTTGAATGTTTGTTATGCTCGCAATTTGATTCTGTGTAGGGTGGATTAACTAGAGTCTAAGGCTTGACAGATCAGACAGTTAGACCGACTGCATTATCAGCAAAGATTAGATTCTAGTTAATCCATCCTATACATCCCATCCTTGAGCTACCAATCTATATGTTGTGTCTTATAGTAATTTAAATTCAACAAATCACAATGTACTTACATAAAAGTCGGACGCAGTACACTGCAATAGAAAAGTTTGTCATCATGCGTAAATAAAGAAATAATGGGGTGACGTAACGTAAACGTAATCACATAACTTTTCCTTTGTAAATTTTTTTTATCTGTTACATATTTAAATGAGAAAAAAATGAAACAGGAATATTAGATCTTTTCTCTTACAATTGTTTTTCTATAAAAATGCTTCAAAACCTCATTAGCAAAAATTATTATTTTAGGAAAATTAGTTAGTTGATGTTCGATCTTCAAACCAAAGGAATTAATTAGAAACTAATGCCGGGGTACGCGTTCGATTTTTCTAAAGTAAAATATAAAATCATGTTACGCAGTTCGTGGCATATCTCGAAAAGTTTTAGTTTAAAAGTTATAAATTAAATTTAAAGTAAATTAAATTAAATTTCGCGTTTTCATATTCCGAAAGGAAACGCCAAAAATAAAAAGTGATGTGGATTCGCGAATTTAGTTTTTATTTTATTCAAACAAACTCTATTGTTAGAGTTCATATAAAATTGTTTGAATTGATAGTGTAATGATGGGTTGTAAAAACAAAATGGTGTATTAATGTAATTAACACAAAAAAACATAATTGAACAAAAAAAAATAATTTATAGAGAAAAAAAAAATAAAACCAATATAGTTGTCGCATCCCGTTGAAGATAGTGATATTAATGAACAAAGGGAAAGATATAAAATTGTGAGGCAGCAAGTGTCGTGATCGTGCTAGTTTCAGATAAATAACTTACGACAGTCAACAGCTTTGAGATTGGCTACAACATTGATTGAAGTTGGAAAAAGGAAATTTTCTTGATAAAAGGAAATTGGCCATCATTTACATCCAAATAGTTGAAGCTTAGAATTTTTTTGGTTTACCTCTACATACTCGAATTTAAACCGATATAGCCAAATCGATTTTATTTTGCATCAAAGCAAGTCTTGGATGAAACAAATTTTATGCTTTGTTACATAAACTGTTATATAAATTGGAATCATCGGCATACTGTACTGGGATTAAAACCATACAACAAAACAAGCTAATCTTGACCGAACGATTTTATGAAGGTTGGCTACGAAAATTAACGGCTCCCAGATATTATATGTATTGTACCGCCAGACGACGTTGCAACATATCAACAATCAACGCACCATAAATAAGCAAGTTATTTTTAAATTTTCTTTCTTTTCTAAATTCTTTGATTATATGAAATGTTTTTAATGACCACCATGGTCTTGTAAGTTTTTTTGTGGTTAGAGATTTGTTTCGGGCATGGTCCACATTGGGGTATTGGATCCGTTGTCCTTTTTTAAAACCTAAATATTGGAAACATACATATTATTTGTTATATCCTTGGCAATAACTGAATCCCCGATCGAGTTATAACATGTTCACTAATCATTGAGGTGGTTTTGAGAGAAAAAGAAAATGCCTGTTGACTAGCAAAGTAATCTACTTGAAATCCAAAATGTAAAACATTTTCAACAGAATGTGAAAGGGATCAAGGGGCTCAAGTAAAGGGTTCAAGAAGTGTGATTTATTGTCAACTTACTAATTAAAGAACATACGGTTGAATCGAGCAAATTATCAGTTTTGGAGATGAAATAATTATTTAACATCCCGGGTAAGAAAAAGCTAAGGGACCAAACATGGGCCAGACCCGTGCTACAGCTTTTGGGGTTTGGGTCAGGCTCAACATTTTCGAATGGGCCAAGCTTGAACCATGTTTGGACTGATGTCCTGGGGTCAAGTCTGACAAATCAGGTGTATCAAGTCTTTGGTTCGTTGTTATTATCCTTATTAATATTATGCACTACTGCAGTAATCATTTCTTACGGTATGATATCAGGCTCGATTAAAAATGATTTCTACGTAGATGATTTATTATCTGCAGGGCTTATTCTTTTCATATGGTCTTTTCAAACCGAAGCATTCTATTACACCTATTTTGGTGCCCGTCGAATTCAAACTTAAAAATGGTTCTTGACTGTCATAGAATTTACTGATATGAAAAACTTCATTCAAATTGATAATTCGTTACATCAGTGAAGGTTTATTTAGAATTAGGGTTGCACCGATAAGCAAAATGACCGATTACCGATTACCGATTAATCGGCTAAATTTATCGGCCGATACCGATTAATCGGCTGCCGATTATTTGTTTACAATATGCATTTTCAACAATTATTAATACAATAAACCGAATATGTATAGTATTTTCACGGCAACCAAAATCGATTTTAATTGATTCTACAAAGCTTTCGCATTACATCAGAGTAACAGTAGCGATCAGTCCTTTAACATTTTCAGTAACAAGGTGTTAAACTAACGCTTTTCACTGTGATTCTTATTCTTGATTACTTTAATGTTTTGCAAAAATTTGTGTGTAATTATAATGTTATACATATTTCATAATGTTTTGTTTAAAGAAAAACTCTTACATTCCTACATTGTTAATGTAAACAATATTCAAAACATATTACATACCATATATACATCACATAATATTTAATACATACAAGTATTGTTCCTTTAGTTTTACATTGCAACGAAAAAAAGTTAAACCAAATTTAAAACTCAATTCGTGTGAAATCGTTCGTGTTTATGGACGAAAATTCTAAGAATTTTAGTTTCAGTCAAAAAATTTAAACAGTATTGCATTACGTTTTAATTTTGGAAATAAATTCAAATCAATATGTATATTACGTATTATTAAATAAAATATTAAATTACGTATTTAAAATTACGTATTTAAAACTACATAATAAATTAAGTTTTTGAAAGAATTCCCTAAATGAATAAAAATAATTATTATTTCAACCGTAGCAAATGATTCGCCCCTGTTAGTATTTAATAAAAACTGAACTTTGTTAACTAAACTTCATTGTTTGCTCTTAAGTCTTAATAGTAAAACCGTGTTTGTAATTGTAGTAACAGTTCTATTTCAAGTAACTTAAATTAAAACTTAAATCTTTTATGGCTCCAAGCATTGTGTGGAATTTTTTTAAAGTGGATAAAAGTAATTGCTGCAAGTGTACCATCTGCAATGCTTCCATATCAAGAGGAGGGAAAACACCTAAAAATTTTACAACAACTAATATGAGTAATCATCTAAAAAAGTGTCATCCTAATGAATATGCAAAACAAACTAGTGAGCTAAAGAGCAAAAACGTAGATGCCGAATGTTCATCGGCAGCAAGCAAATCTCCTACCAAAAAACAGTCAACGTTAAATGAAATAGTAGAATTGAAAAAGACGTGGAGCGTTGATGATCGCAAATCTAAAGATATAAATTATTTGATAGGTGAAATGATCGCTGTGGACGTGCAGCCATATTCTATTGTATCTGATGTGGGATTTCAAAGACTACTCAAAAAAATTGTTCCCAACTATAGTATTCCAAGTCGAAAATACATTTCTGAGAACATCATACCTGATATATATAAAAAAGTACAAACGAAAATTATTCAATCTCTTGCTGATGCCAAGTATGTTTCTTTAACCACTGATATTTGGACGGCTACAACAAATACTCCATTTTTGAGTGTAACAGGTCACTGGTTGTCAAATCAATTTCAACAAGAAAGAGCAGTTTTGAGAATTGTCCCTTTTAGAGATTCTCACACAGGTGCACGGATTAGTGAAGAATTAAACAAAGTGCTTTCACATTATAAGTTGACAAATGAAAACATTTTCTTAGTATTGCGAGATTCTGGGGCAAATATGGTAGCGGGAGTTCGAAATTGTGGTTTAGAGTCTCTATCATGCTTCATACATACACTTCAACTTTCTTTGAATGAATGCATATTTTCTCAGCAGTCAGTGAAGAATCTTATCACAGTAAGTCGAAATATTGTGAAACATTTTAATCATTCTGCTACCGCTGTGCATAAACTAACAGAACTACAGGAACAACTTGGTTTAAAGAAACACAAATTAATCCAGGATGTGCCTACTCGTTGGAATTCAACGTACTACATGCTGGAAAGAAATATTGAACAACGAAAAGCGCTTATATTATTTGCTGTAGATGGTGGTAACATACCTACGTTAACTGATTATCAGTGGTCACTTGCGGAAAAAATTGTGCAACTGATAAAACCATTTGAAGAAATCACTGCAGAAGCAAGCAAACGAGAAGCAATTTGTTCAATAATAATTCCTATTATTCAAACAATGAAATTATTTTTATCAAAGGCAAGGACAAGCAGTTTCTTTGCAGGAATTCAGACCACCGTAGATGAACTTCAGTCTTCCATTGAGAAAAGATTTTCATTGTGTTTCGAAAATAAGTCATTGTGTTTGGCTTCCATGCTAGATCCCAGATTTAAAATGACATTTCAAAAACCTGATATGATAGAAAAAATAAAAGAATGGATTTTGGAATTAGATTGTTTGGACAATTCACCTGTCTCTAATGAAGAGATTTCTAGTACCGAAGACAATAGTCAAGAACACGGAGATACATCGTTGAGGTTTTCAAATTTATTTGATGAGCTTGCTTCTGATAAACGGTTGGCTATTGGCACACACATGCCCGAAATTAATTTGCACAGTGTGAAGCGATTAAGAGTTCCTTCTTATTGCAAAAAGGAGCTAGAAGAGTATTTAAATTTACACTTGCTACCAAGGCATAATGACCCATTTTTGTGGTGGAGAAATTCAAAACATATATTTCCTCATTTGAGCAAAATTGCTTTGAAATATCTCAGCGCTCCAGCCTCCTCTGTGGAAAGTGAAAGAGTGTTCAGCACAGGAGGAAATATATATGAGCCTGCAAGAAGTCGTCTCAGTCCTGAAAACGGGGAAATTTTAATGTTTTTGCATTATAATTTAAGAGTTCTTAAATTTGATTACTGAATTTTAATTTTTGTTCATCGAATTGATTTAATTGAATTATTGTATTTTTGTAAATGAATGTACCTTAAAAAAATTATTTTGTGTAAGAATTAATGAATTTAATTAAATAAATATATTTATTTAATAATGGAGTCATTAAAATAAACGTTTTTTTAGAATGATTATAATTTTGTTATGTAACTAATTTTTATTTAAAACCTGTAAAGTTGTCTACATTTACAATTAGTTGTATTTAAAATGTGATAAATAATAAAAACACATATGTTGATAATCGGCCGATTAATCGGCTAAAAAAGCCGATACCGATTAATCGGCAAAATGGCCGATATGGCCGATTACCGATTACCTACCGATTAATCGGTGCATCCCTATTTAGAATCTTTCTAAATATTATTTTACGTTTATGTAAATCACAAAACAAGATGAGGTATGCTGTCAGAATCATCAAAATTATTCGGATGGATTATGAAAATGGATGATGGATTATGAAAACCACGAGAATCGCTGCGTATAAAATAAAGCATCTTATAACCTTTCCTTATTTGCAATGGAGTATTCCTTAAATCGTCCTAAAGGCGATCATAGTACGCTATTCTCCTAATTTTGGAAAAAAATGTTTGTCTCATCAGCGTACACCAAACACGGTGCAAATTCAAAGTAACGTAAGCAACGTCATTAAAGAAGATCACGAATAAAAGTGGACCTAAATGGCTATCTTGTGTAACACTCGAACCGACATTAAATAATTCTGAGAAAAAAAATTTCTTTTTTTACACTCATCTTACGGTTAGAAAGATATAAATAAAACATAAAACCAATTGATCGATAACAAATCACATTTACATTTCACTAATTTATTTATTAAAACCGAAATCGATGTAAATTACATCAACTTCGTAGGACAACTTGGTCAGAACAGTGTTTTAATAAAAAATCAGTAAAAACCATTGAATTGGTCGTTATTGATCGACCGGCACGAAAACCATTTTTCTGAGGGGAAAAAAAATTTTTTTAAATTACAATCTAATCTAGGCTAGATTCATTACATCACTTCTATTACCAGATTTAAAAATCGGTTGTAAGTACGAAAGTTTCCAAATAGCCGAAAACTAACCAGAGCGTAAACTCATTTTATAATAACATGTTTATAAAAAGGGTGGAATTGCATCAGGACAAGAATTTCGATTGCTCTCTAACAGCAATAAAACTTGTTCTACTTCATCCACACTATAAGTATAATTGATTTTTTAAATAACCATTTAACTATTTAATGAACCAGTCATTAAACTCACTTAGTCACTCCAGTCAATCTACCCGAATAGTGACTCATTTGAGGAGACATAATCGCCATTTATGTATTCAAAACAATAACTAACAGACATTAAATCAGCATCCTAATGACCGAAGCCATATAATGTCATTTTGAATAACTAAAGTCATATCGCATCGATTTTCGTGTCGTTGAAGTCGTTTTTTACGCCTCAAGTCATTTTATACGAAAGATGTTACCTTCATGTGACAGCAATTTTTTCTTTAATTATTAACATTAAAAATTGATAAATTTTTGTAATTTGTTTATAATATAATTATTTTATGTATAATTATTTTATGCTTCACAATGATATAAAATTGCTATAATGTCTGGGATACGATATATATAAACACATTCATAAAAACCGGGGCGTTATGAGAGGGCATTATGAATTTTTTTCTATTCCTATCACGGTAAATTATAAATTACATCACACTATCCATGACATGTAAATCGATTATTTCAAAAAGTGTGCGGTAAGTAAAAAAAAGCGTGCGGTAATGGATTTTCATATATATATTACGACACACTTTTAATAAAAAGAAAAATTTTTATTTAAAGAAAAATTTGATTTTTAAAAATTAAATATTTCAATTCATTTTGACACAGACTAATGCAAAGCCTACCACAATTTGTAAACTATTTGCATTTAATTTATAATTAGTAGTTCATTTTTTCAAGTAATTATATGCGTTTGGGCATTAAAACAAAGTCGTAGAAAAAGTATATAATAAACCTCGAGCTGCAAACAATTTTCCATGCTCGTGAAGGTACTGCACTCGCCGCTACGCGTATATGGTGCTTCCCAAAAATATGCTGCTTCCCAACTAGCAAAGTAACTTTTCAACTTTAAGTTACACCAACTGAGGCTTAAATAAAGCTTCGGTAAAGCTTATTAGTGGAAGCTAGATACATTTTACTTCTAAGAACTTTTTTGAGAGAAACTCTACCTGCCACTTGATTGAAAACTTCCAAAAGGCTTATTTATTTAATAATAGAAACTTTACCGAAACTTATCTACACAACTCTGGATAAAGTTTCGGAAGAAAGATTATAGAAGTTATAGCCATCATTGTGGATTGAAGTATCTTCAGTTGTAGCTGATTAATGATCTTATAGAAGTACAGCTGCCATAGTTAAAAAATAGCCTTCACTTCAATATTTTAGAAGTTTTATCAATTCTGGTTTTGCGAAAATGAAATTTCTTAAACTGACGGAAACTGTTGCTTCCACTGTTTTCTGTATAGAAGCTTATTCAAAATTGAATGTCGACGACCATTTCGTTTCTGTCAGAACATTATATTGTGTACATGTACGCGAGTGTTTTTTATTAAAAACAAATTGAAAATAGTGTTTAAAAAATTTTAAAATGTCATGGAAAAAATAAAAAGATCAGGATCGTATCATAGAAAATTTACGCAAGTGAACAAATCATTTTTTGAGAGAGCTAATGAGTTAGCTATTAAAGTCAGACAAAAACAAGCAGTTAGAGTAAAAATTAATTATAGAGCAAAGTTGGATGCACCACTCAGAAGAAGTCAGTGGTAATGAAGATGATGATATCGAAAAATTGCTATTTGCGCTCGAGCTTATAAGAAAATGGGCTATATTAACTACGGAATATACCACGCACTATTGAATGAATTGATGCAAATTATTAACGCTCGTTTTGGTAAAGATGTTTCTGTTTTACCACGAGATGCACGAACGTTATGGGAGACGCCACAGGTGCTGAATATAGACAAAATCAACGATAAACAAGAATATTGGCACTATATGGATTCAAAACTTGCCTGTGAATATCAACATCGATGGTTTATCAATGTTTAACAGTTCAAAGGTATTTAATATTGGTTGGTTATTGGAATATTTTGTGGAAAAGCAATATGTTCGGATATGCCATCGTTCCTGACGCTTGTTAATGAAGCAAATGAAATTATTACCAATGCCTTAATAATAAATTCACACAAACTAACAATAACTATTTGTTGCTTTAAATGCGATTCATCAGCGCGGTCCTTTGTTTGAGGTATGCATTTTTTACACTTATATGTTTATGAAATTTTTAATTCGTATATTATTTATAACAGGTGTTGTGAATTTCAACGCTCATCTTGGTTGCGGCAAATTTACAACCATAGGCGAATATAATTATGATAGCAAAACAAATGTATTTCCCAGAACCATGTGTGTTTTGCGTACTGATGAAAAATTTCGCATGAAAATGTACGGATCTCATCACGAAATTGATTCATCCCTATTGAAATTAAATATTGATATGATTGAACCCTTCCCGGGCGATGCGTTACATTATCTTTATCTGGGCGCAATAAAGCGTCTTTTATTAGGCTGGCGGGATGGATAATTTCGTAACTCTGAAACAAAATGGTCTGCGCAAACAACAAAAAAGGTTGCAGAATTTCATCGAAAAGTCAGAGGTCTGGATTGTTAATCATTTTGGAAAGGGACTGAATTTCGTTCATTTTTACACTATATAAGAATTAAATAAAGATTGTTTAAGAACTATTTAAAGTGTTATTGCAATAATTTTGATGATTCGTAACCGACTAGACACTTTAAAAAACTTTATTATTTTTTCCAAATATTTTCGGTTTCTATGAAACCTTCCTCAAGAAAATATTTATTTCTATTACTAATTTTTTTTCTATTACAGCAATAGAAATAAATGTTTCCCTGCGGAAGGTTTCATAGAAACTGAAAATATATTTGAAAAAATAAAACAATTTTTGAATGTGTCTAAGTCGGAGGAAAGGAATTTCGCACCGGTGTGTGATTCCACTCTTAAAGTGGAATTTCGCACCGGTGCAAGATTCCTTTGATTGGGTGGACTCTCGCACCCTTGGTGCGAAATTCCTCTCTTAAGATGGAATCTCGCACCTGGTGCGAAATTCCACTTTAAGAGTGGAATCTCACACCGGTGCGAAATTGCTTTCCTCCGACTTAGACACATTCAAAAATTGTTTTATTTTTTCAAATATATTTTCAGTTTCTATGAAACCTTCCGCAGGGAAATATTTATTTCTATTGCGGTAATAGAAATAAAATTAGTAATAGAAATAAATATTTTCTTGAGGAAGGTTTCATAGAAACCGAAAATATTTAAAATATTTTCTACTTTAAGGGTAGAAACTCGCACCGGTGCGAAAGTCGCTTCATTAGTGGAATCTCGCACCGGTGGAATCTCGCACTTAAAATCCTTTGTGAAACGCTCGCACTAGTGGAATTTCGCGACCCCAGAAACTCGAAATAACAAGGTGGAATTTCGCACGGTGCGAAATTCCACCTTGCTATTTCGAGTTTCTGGGGGTGCGAAATTCCACTAGTGCGAGATTCCACCGGTGCGAGATTCCACTCGTGCGAGATTCCACTAGTGCGAGATTTCACCGGTGCGAGATTCCACTAATGAAGTGACTTTCGCACCGGTGCGAGTTTCTACCCTTGAAGTAGAATTTTGCACTGCGTGCGAGATTCCATCTTAAGAGAGGAATTTCGCACCAAGGGTGCGAGAGTCCACACTTTCGTCTAAGTCGATTACGAATCATCAAAGTTATTTATATAGGAATTGTTGTGCTAAAATACTATTTACCAGCAGAAGCGTATAACCATTTTTTGTTCTGCGTAGTCGCTATATGCACATGCAAACAATATTCAGCCAGCTTCCATTAGCTCGCAAAATGACTCTTTTATATATTGAAATATTTGTGGAAATATATGGTGAGTAATATATGACCAACAGACAGGCAACAATGTGCATAATTTGACGCATTTAAGCCCTATTTCATTTGATAAAATTTTATTTGGTAAAAATTCACAAATATCGTAATATTTTTGTCACAATTTTTAATACCTTCTATAAGACTTCTAAAGATTGCTTAAAACGATCTATTAGAAGCACTTTACCGAAGCTATAGCTTGTGAAAACCAGAAATTCTATTCAGCTTTATAACGGCTAAAAAACGACCATACCGAAGTTATTTCCGATATCTTATACAAATCATAGCTTCGTTGAAGGCGGGGATATTTCTACAAATTCGAAACCACTTAGAAGCTTTAAAGAAACTATGAAGGTGGGGAAAATTAGTTTCGATGAGACTGAACAGTGTTTTAAAAAAAGATAAAATGCTACCTAGTTGCGTTGGCCTTCGGTTATTTTCAACCATCTGTCAATTTGTTAATAATAGAAACACAGAAAACTCATCTCGCATATACAACTGGCAAGGAGCCGTCATCGTGTGAACAGTCCAAGCGAGTACAGCTACATATCATATTTTTAAAGACGAGTGAACAAACCAGTAGACACTGGCACCCAAATAGCTGGCACCGTGTAAACTAGCCTAGGCAATGAAATCAACCAAATAAAATTTAACAAAATGATTGTCAAAAAATGGTTCTTTAAATTCACTTTGAAATCACGATTCTACCTATATAGAACCGACATCCGACGAGTACTGAAAGTGTGGCGGTTGCAAAAAACTAACAGTTTCAACACTTAATTTTTAGAAAACCGAACGCCTTTTTGATGTTGAGCCTTACTTATAAAAAAAAACAAACTGTTCAACCAAAAAATCAAAACACAAGCCTAATTAATTATTATAAACAATTAATTAATTTTCTGATGCATACAAAAAACAATGATATATAGCCTAGATGTATACAACAACGTAATGTGTTTTTTAAAAACAAATTCACTTTCACAAAACTCTTTAGACCGAAATTATTGACCAATAAATCTAGTTCATGCAATTAATAAATCAATCAATAAATCAATCAAATTAAATTCTAATTATCTAATACGTTTCATTGAATCGGTTATACGACTACGTTTATATTTCTAAATTTATACAAAAAAATACAACGGAAAACAGACTTCTTTGTTTTTTTTTATTATTATTTTCCGGTATTGTTTTTGTTTCATACATATATCATAAAATGGTTTTGCACTCAGATATACAGTATAAAATTACTGTTATGTACCTAATGAAAAAGATCGTAACAAAAAATAACAATACATAAAACCCATTCATACATTTGAAATAAATATCGTAATAGTTGGTTGGCGTACACCAACTTAAAATCCTAACGATCATGTTAATATCAATAATAAATAATTTCAACAGATTACTCAATATATTGAATAAAGAAAACACAAGCAAAAATATTCAACGATGTATATATAATTTTATTATTATTGTAAGAAAAATCTAAGACTTTCGTAGTATTTAATTAATTTTTAGTTTGAATCATGATAGTTTGAATTAAGAAATATATGTACATGTGCATATTGATGTATGGATAAATTACAGAAATAGTAACATAACGTCAAACCTAATTGAATAACATAACAGTATGAAAAAAAATATATAATTATTTCATTTTAAGATATGTATATATAAGGAAATTTGTTTGACATGTACAATGTACATTGTACATGCATATAAGTATATATTTTTAGTAAATAATATTTTGTATGCATATTGCAATTCTGTTTTAAATTAATTATTTTCTCGCTGTTATTTAAATTTAGTCAAAAGTGGATAAAACTTGACAAAACAAACATGGAAACTATATTGAATTAAATAAAAATTAATTAAGTAAATCGATTTAATAAGTTTGTCATATGTAATATGTTTTTTTTGTACTTTAAGTTTTGAGCATCTGTCATTGACCCGGGAAGAAGAAGATGATCAGGGTGGGTCAGACGAGACAGTTGCTCTTTTTGATCAGGAATTAAAGTCAGACAACCCGACACAAAAGAAGCTTTTTATTAAACCATACATATATCAGGCAAATAATAACATTGGATTGGTAATCGATTGTCCGAAATAATATGTACCAGAAACGGCCTTAATTCAAGAACCGAAATTTATTTCAGTAAACCTGAATTTATTTCCGTATTCTGATATTTTATTGTAATAAAACTTGTATACCAACAAACTCTTGCCAAGAATCAACCCAATTCGATTAAAAATGAGGTTGAGAAAAAAATATTGGACAGTTTCGATAAAAATCCTCTCAGTTTGACGTTAATTTAGATTTATTTTATTTATTGGTACATGATTACTGAACCGTCGATATAAAAATTATAATCACAACTGTCAAAACTGTTTTGGGTACAAAAATTAAACGAAGTCAAATTTCTACAGCATAACATTTTCCCAAAGAACCGTTATACTACTCAGCATAAAATAGAAAATAAATTATCATATACGATCGCCCGCATCGTCTAACATAATATATTTGTAAATTAAACTAATTATGTAAATTATATGTTAATATATGTTTAGACGATAGGTTATTTAAGTTTACACATCAAGATCATAAAACTCGATTTTTGTTTCTTATTGTTTCTTGCATTCATCTACACTTAATTTATTTAAACTTTAAGTTTACCTCTAGTCGTCAACTGATTTTTTTTCACGGCTTTCTACCAAACGCTTACATTATATTTAGATAGATGTAGACGTAAATTAGATAATACTTACCTTCAAAAAGTTCAAAGCATTGGTTGATGGGAAAATGTTTGTTTATAGTAAAAAAATTATCACGGTTTTGAATAAATACGCAAAAAATTATTCATATTTTTAAAAATTTTGACATTTAGACTAAACGGGGAAATTTATTACTTCCCTGAGCGATTTGAGGAAATGTTTGAGAAATTGAAGGAGCGAAAGATTTATCGTCTCGATTTGCTTTGAACTTGACTGTTTTGTTAAACAAAAACTACAAAAATTTTCTATCATGTATCTACGAACATTACAAAACACACCCATTTCAAATATTTAGGAAGACAGTCATTTAATAGCTGATCGCCAATGCAGTTTTCCAATCAGAGGATGAACAACTGGATTATTGAACTATTTAGCGTATTGTTGGACCAACGAACTATTTAAAATCATAATTAACCTAACAGAAAGTTTTGTAGATAATATTACAGTGCTCAAGTTGTTCGTCCCCATAACCTAAGTTTATATAGAACGTACAAAACTGTACATAGTGTTCAAAGAGACAACGAAAATAATAAGAGTGAAAATAAAAACACCAGAAAAAAATATATTTTTTGAAAATAAACTTCGAAATTTACAAAATGGATGGATTGCAGAAACTCATATACCGCTATATATAAACGAGACAAATTATTCAATGAATATCAGTTAACAACGAAAAAGTGACAATTAATGAACAAAATGTATTAGAAAAGTAGTTTTCAATCAAATTTAAAATCATAAAAAACTGCTATGTATTTGTGAAATTGATAATTAAAAGAAATGTTGTGAATAAACTATTATAATAACTTTGTTAAATTTAATTTAAAATAGAAAATAATTCTTGTTTTGCACGAGTAGTTGAAAAATGATAAATTTTATTTTTGAAACTGTCAAGAGACTGTTGGTCGGCTAGAGCAGTGTTTCTCAACCTTTGGTCCGCAGACCACCGTAGGTCTGCAGAGAAAGTTGAATGGTCCACAAATTTTTTTATATTTAATTTGTGAATACTAATTCACATGCAGAAAGAAGGCATGCAAGAAAGTACTTAGTCCTTTTTCCTCATTCTTTTTATTTGCATAATATAATACTACTTGCATAATTGGACAAACCATTCAGAAAAATTATCTATTTTTATTTTTAACACGATGGAAAGAAAGCATCAAATTTGAAGCGAAAATTAAAAGTGTGAGTAATGTATCCTTCCGGCAACTACAAATAAAGGTTAATTTTGTTTTTTTTACAACCATAATTGTGTGCGTTTTTAGTCTTAATAAAATAAACAGCTTTCAATTTTATTCCATTGCGTGATTGCTGCGGAACACAATATTAGTATTTTATTGGGTGTTTAATGATATATTTTATTTTTCAAGCAAATTTTTCAAGCTTACGAATTTGGAAATTTGCGAGAGAATAAATGTCATTAAACACGAACAGAATACAACGTTTGTCTTCCTAACAGAGCGAAATGAATTAATAACATAAATAAAATATTTTAAAATTCTTTAGTAAAACAAGTTAAACGAAAAAAAATGTTTTATATTTTTCGTACCATTAATTCCAAACAATTAAATAATTAAATTTTCTTGTTTTAATTGTTTGGTATTTTAAAAATTAAATGATCTACAATGAATGGCATCAAAGTTTTAATAACTAATACTAATGAGAGAAAAAAAAAACAATCATTTTGAAAAACTATAATTTTCACAATGTGAATTTTCATTCAATTTAATCGTAGTAACCTTTGCGTTTTGCAATATTCGAGAGAGGGACATACGCATTAGTTTGAATTTATTGTTTTTATGTATAATCAGAGCGAAACTAGTTTTGTTGATTTCTTTATAAAATAAAATAAAATTATTTACAAAATATACAATCAAAACAGTTTATTTATGAGTTCAACACAATCAAATAAATTGTTTTATTGTGTTCTGCAGCATTCACGCAATAGAATAAAATTAACAGCTGTTTATTTTTATTCTATTAAGACTTATAACGTACACAATTGTGGTTAAAAAACAAAAATAAGCCCATATTTAAACGCCGGAAACAATTTATTTGTATTAAACTCTGAAATAAATTTTTTGAATTGAATTTTGAATTTTGTAAATAAAAAATCGAAAATAACATGTTCGCTCTGATTATACAAAAAACAATAAATTCAAATTAATGCGCATGTCCGTCCCTCTTTCGAATTTTGCATTTTAAATATGATTAAATAGAATTAAATTTCCATTGTGAAAAAAATTAGTATTTTTTATGATTGCTTTTTGGTTTCTAAATTCTCATTAGTTTTAGTAGTTATAACTTTGATATCTTTCATTGTAGGTCATTTCATTTTCAAAATATCACACAATTAAATAGGCATCGAAATTGAATGAGATTTATTTAATTGTTTGAAATTATTAGTGCAATAAAATAAAATAAAATAAAATTCATTGTTTTTAGGGTTCCGTTGTTTATACGGAACACTTGGTGAGAGTACAACGTGTTTTTCACATTATTTCGATTATCTCGTGAACCATTAATCCGATGAACTTAAAATTTGAGGTGCTTATAAAACTAACCTATCCACACAAGATGGCGGGTTAAAAAATAAAGTTGTGTTTGTTTGTTTTAAAGAGGTACGATGTAAAGCCTTTGAAAACATACATTATTTTATCTAGACGAGTAGGGTATCATATGAAAGGGCTTCATTTCGGCATTATTTAAAAATGCATTTTGGAATTTTACACCTCACCATTTTTTGTATAATTTTGAAAAATGACGTTTTCTGGATGTTTTATTGCCCCGATTAACTCCGACCCTACTTCATCGAAAATCTTGAAATATATTTGGAATGATAGAAAAATGAGTAGGTTTTTAATGAAAAATAAAAAAAAGTGGCAGATACTCATAACTATATTTATTAAAGGGATGGGAATGTTAAGGGGTAAAAACATCATTTAAAACCAGGTCATGTGGTGTGTCATTTGAAAGAGCACTTGATTTTAGAAATATTACCATTTTTTTAGAATTTTGCAATGCATAGTTTTTGAATTATTATCAATAAAGTGACACAAAAAGTTGGTCCCCCCCTTTGCATTTGCAAAAATTTGAAAAATTCACAGTGATAGGAAGTTTGATAAACTCTGAACGAAAATTATAGCGAACTCTCAAATATTTATATTTTTGTGCTTTTAAGGGATTGGGGTGGGGAAGGGTGAAAAAAAACTATTTTGACCCAAGCGAGTGGGGTGTCATTTGAAAGAGTACCAAATTTCAGAAACTTTGCAATTTTTTTGAATTTCGCGGTGCATAGTTTTTGAGTTATTCTAAAATATGTGCAAATTCCAGACCGTCCCCCCCCCCCCCCCCTTACGTTTCGATACTGATAGACAGAAAAAACTGAAAAAATTCACAGAGACAGGAAGTTTGCTATATTTTGAACGAAAATTATAGTGAACTCTCAAATAATTATATTTCTGTGTGTTTAGAGGATGGGTGTAAGGGGGGCAAAAAAAACTTTTTTTGACCCAAGCGAGTGGGGTATCAATTGAAAGAGCACCAAATTTCCAAAACATTGCAATTTTTTTTAGAATTTTGCGGTACATAGTTTTTGAGTTATTCTAAAAAATGTGCAAATTTTTTTTGTACGCATGGAGGGATCAGTTTTTATTAATTTGTTAATTTTTTTCTATTTTTTGATCCACGGGTGTGACAACCCCGCGCACTCCAGTCCCTGTTATTGGCACATGAGTTAACGTGAGATATCACATCCCACTGGCAATAGCAGTGAGATATTACTAGCCAAGGTGATATCTTAGGGGTGCTGGCGGATGAACTGTATTCAGTCAACGGTAGCACTCTCAATCTTAGCTAATGAATATTCCTTGATGCTGGAACGCTGTAGCTTGCTCGAAGAAACGAGCTTTCATATAACTATATATCTGAGCTTTAATCATTGAAAAATATGCTGCGTCCCATAATCAAGGATTATGCCATTAGCTGGACTATTGGCAAACCAATTTTAGTTTTGTTCCTGCAAATTTTTAAAACAAATTTGCTTTTTATCTCTTATTTTATTTTTATTTTCCCTATCCTATCACGAAATATTGGCCTATGTCATATTTTATATGTGATAGGATTTATAGTTTAGTTGTCCATTATTTAACAAAAAATATTAAAAAAACAAAAAAAAACAGATTTGCGTCCATTAACATCCTTAGAACGGATGTTGTTGTGGGACCTTGGTCTTAAAAAGTTTTTATGTGTTGTTGTGACACATATTGTAATGCTTTTAGGGGATGGGTGTAAGGGGGGTAAAAAAAACTTTTTTTTAACCCAAGCGAGTGGGGTATCAATTGAAAGAGCACCAAATTTCCAAAACATTGCAATTTTTTAGAATTTCGCGGTACACAGTTTTTGAGTTATTCTAAAAAATGTGCTTATTCCAGACCGTCCCCCCCCCCCCCCCCCCTCTACGTTGCGACACTGATAGACAGAAAAAATTCATAGAGACAGGAAGTTTGCTATATTTTGAACGAAAATTATAGCGAACTCTCAAATAATTATATTTCTGTGTGTTTAGGGGATGGGTGTAAGTGGGGTAAAAAAAAACCTTTTTTTTACCCAAGCGAGTGGGGTATCATTTTCATTTATTCATCTAATTTAAGAAATAACGCACTTTTTTTTAGAATTTCACTGGTCACAGTTTTCGAGTTATTATCAAAAGAGTAAAACTTTCAAGCCGTGCTTCTCCTACGTTTCGACACTGATTGACAGAAAAATTTTGAAAAATGCATATAGACAGGAAATTTGGTAAACTTTAAATGACATTTATGGCGAGGTCTCAAATAATTATATTTCTGTGTGTTTAGGGGATGGGTGTGGAGAGGGTAAAAAAAACTTTTTTTGACCCAAGCGAGTAGGGTGTCATTTGAAAGAACGCCAAATTTCAGAAACATTGCAATATTTTTTAGAAT